>JBBPBO010000004.1:72202260-72289591 GCA_037974295.1 Cicer cuneatum
GAGTATGATAGGAGAACTTAAGTTCTTTCTAGGAATACAAATTCAACAAAGTTCAGAAGGTATTTACATTCACCAAACTAAATATACAAAGGAACTTCTCAAGAAGTTTAAGATGAGTGATTGCAAACCTATGGCCACCCCCATGCACCCAACCTGCTCACTTGAGAAAGATGAAACCAGTAAAAAGGTAGACCAGAAAATCTACAGAGGAATGATAGGATCATTACTCTACCTTACTGCATCTAGACCTGATATCATATTTAGTGTGTGTGTATGTGCTCGATTTCAATCTGATCCTAGAGAATCTCATCTAACTGCTGTTAAAAGAATCCTTAGATACCTAAAAGGCACTACCAACCTCACCTTGTTTTACAAGAAAACTCCTACATACAAACTGAGTGGATACTGTGATTCTGACTATGCTGGAGATAAACTTGAAAGAAAAAGCACCAGTGGCTGTTGTACCTTTTTAGGAGACAATTTAATTTCGTGGTCCAGTAAGAGGCAACACACTATTGCCATGTCAACAGCAGAAGCTGAATACATTTCAGCAGCTGGCTGCAGCTCTCAACTACTCTAGATGAAGCATCAACTTGAAGACTACAAAATATTAGAATCCAACATACCCATCTATTGTGATAACACCTCTGCAATTTGCCTAACCAAAAATCCTATCCTACATTTTAGAGCCAAACACATAGAAATCAAACACCACTTCATCAGAGATTATGTTCAGAAAAGAGTACTCAACATTCAGTTTGTGGACACTGATCATCAATGGGCTGATATCTTCACCAAAGATTTACCAGAAGATAGGTTCGAGTTCATTAAGAAGCATCTCAGCATTACTTCCATACCTGACTAGCTCAAGTAGTCATCTTAGGAGTTTTTAAAATTTCCTGTTATTTTATTTTCTGTCTTTTAATTTATGTTCTGTAAAGAAAAACAAAAAAAAATCAAAAATAGTAGGACCACTTTTTGGCTGATGACAAAAAGGGGGAGAAAGAGAGAGAGAGAGAGAGAGAGAAAGAGAGAGAAAGAAAGGAGAAATAAGTAGAAAAGGAGAGATAAAAAGAAAGAAGGAGAGAAAAAGAAAGAGAGAAAATAGAAGGAGTTGAAAATGAGAGGAAACAGGGAGAGAGAAAAACAAAGAAAGAAAAAGAAAGAGTGAAAACAGAAGGAGTTGAAAAGGAGAGTATCAGACTTAGGGGGAGAGATTGGTCTGAGGGGGAGTAATTCAAAGTTTTCGAGTCATAAGTTAGCAAAATAAGTTAAGGTTTTGTCATCATCAAAAAAGGGGGAGATTGTTGGAACCAAGTTGGTTCTAAGTACTTAGGATTTTGATGCTTACAAATGTACTCAATGTAAACTTATTTTGTACTTTGAATTGTTAAGTTAAATGCCCCAGAAGCTGAAGGAAACAGAAGCAGAGATCAAAGGAAAATGAATTATGGAATTTCCAGAAGATGTTCCAGGATGTCAAAACATCACCAGAGGATATGTTTGGTGGCCCAGAACAGAAGGAATAAAAATCATAATGAAACATGGATCATACCATTGGAAAGCCTGCCAAAAGGAGAGCTGTTCCAGACAAACAGGAGTCGAATATCAATTTTATTCCAGAAGTTATTCTGACCAGAAGATGGCCTGGCAGTGAAAAATTACAGTCCAGACTTGTTCCAGACTTGACCAGAAGGTATGTTTATGAGTCCAGAACAAGAGGATCAATCCAGATTTGGCCAAGACCATAAGATAGCATGATTCAGGACATGGAACTAAGTCCAGACCAAAAGAAATGAGTTCCAAAATCAATCCAGACCTGGTCCAAAATTAAAGGTAAAATGTCCAGACTGAAATATTTTTTGTTCAAGTTAATTTCAGTTTGTTCCATACCAAAGTCCAGAATCTGTCCAGATCAGAGTAAAAACTTCCATATCAATGGTTCAGAAATAATTATTTGGTCCAGTGATGGTCCAGATCAGAAAATCAGACCATGGCCCGGTGGTGGCCGAAATCAGAGGGATAGACTGTGCAGTCCAGCAAAGGCCGAAATCAGAGGATTACAGCATATCAATTCAGCTGGTCCAGTTGTGGAATATCACATGAAGATCCAAGGGTGCAGATTTGATCATGAGGATTAAAGAATCTGAGAAAAAACGTTCCAAAATAGAATTGGAGAAAAAGGCTCAAAACAAAATCTGAGCAAATTACTCTAGAATATTCTCAAAACAGATTAATCTAAATATACTGAAGAAGTAAAGCATCAATGAAGTTCTAAAGTTCAACTATAAAAAGAGACTTAATGCTGAAGAATAAAGTATTGAAAAACACAAGAACTCAAGCTTCAATTCAAAGATATCTGAGAGTTCAAAAGAGAAAAACACAAATGAACAAGAGCAATATTTTCTAAGTGTTTTCGAGAGAGAAATACAGTGCAACAAACAGCTTTTCAGAAGCAACGTTGCAAAGTTCTAAACCTTTATTATAGTGGTGTAGATTCCTTCTTCAATCTGGGGTTGTCAGATTGGTAGGAGAAGACTTAGCTGGTTTAGTTAAGGTGTTGTTGTTCCTCAAAAGTCTGGGGTTGTCAGGCTGTTTGAGAAGACTTTGTAGGTATAGTCAAGGTGTTGTTGTTCCTCAAAATTCTGGGGTTGTCAAGCTGTTTGGGAAGACTGACTTGAAGGGTCAGTGGTGTTGTAATTCAAAGGAGTTTGAATTAGTAAAAGGCCTTATGGAGGAAGGGACTGGACGTAGCCTAGTTAACGGTGAACCAGTATAAATTGCTGTGTTATTATGTTATTATTATCCGCTGCTGAATCTGATTAATTATTTATCGAATAATTTAAATCAATATTTAATAAAACAGCAAAAGAAATTAAGTTTGACAAACACAATTCAACCCGCCCTTCTCGTGTTTGCACCTTCAAAACCCCCTTTTCTTGTAAATCAATATTGCTACTTCAATTGGCATCAGAGCTTGGTCTCTAAAGATTAAGCACCTAACAAGTGTTAGAGGAAAAGATTCAGGAAGAAGAAGTAATGTCAAAAATCAACATGTGCTTAAAAGAAAACTTAGAAAATAATGAGGTAACCATCTCTGAACTCTGTCCTTTATGTGAAGAAATGGAAAAAGAATTTGATAATCTTTTATGTGATTCAAATATTCTTGCTCGAAAATATGGTTTATTAAAAGAACAACTCCGTAAAGAAAAAGAAGAAAAAGAGAAAGCCCAAGCTATGAATGACGAACTCAGAAAGGTCATTCAAAGTTTGCAGCAAACTCATTTAAAAACGGTTGAGCAACAAAAGAGTCTCAATGAGATAACCATATGATCCCCAACAAAAATTCCATATTAGTAGAGTCTCAATGGGGATCATTATGATTCTAAATGTATTGTTAGATCAGTATCTTTCACTATATTAGTAGAGTCTCAAAATCTTCATCACCATCACTTCAAACTGTCACAAAAATTCTATTTTAATTCATCACAAACCTTCCCAAATGATCCCCAACACTTAAGGTTTATAAAACAATGTTTAAAACTCTGGATTTTTGAAAAACACGAATATGTATTCGAATACTACCCCTTGTATTCGAATACAGAAGCTGAAACTGTAATTTCAACATTCTGTATTCGAATACAGCATGCCTGTAGTCGAATACAGAAGCCAAAAACAGTGTATAATCAGCATTTTCCCACCATCATTGAAGTTTTTATTAAACTCATCATCTCTTCTTCAAAACTATTCAAAAACTTCATTTAAAATTGTTTCAAACCTTCCCCAACACTTTAAAGTTCACATGACAGTGCTTAAAACACGAGTACAGAAGAGGAATCTGGAAAAACTTGAGTTTCTGGAAAAACACGAATCTGTATTCGAATACAGCTCCCTTGTATTCGAATACAGAAGCAAAAATTGTGAAAGTTAGCATCCTGTATTCGAATACGAAGCTGTCGTAGTCGAATACAGATGCGAATACAGTGTTAAAATTTAACCTATGTATTCGAATACGACAGGGTCGTAGTCGAATACAGATGCTAAGTTAGAAGCAAAAATCCTTCCTCTGTATTCAAATACAGGGGCCCGTATTCGAATACAAGTTTGAAAACTTGAGTAACACAGAAACTTGACAGGCTGTATTCGAATACACTCATGTTGTATTCGAATACACCTTCGAATTTAGTGAACTTTTCCTGAAAAACTACAACACATTTTCAATCTTTTTCCTTTGAAAAACCAGTACAACCCCAAACAGATTCTGCATGTCTTTAGAACCATAAAACTCAGGCATTTTTCATCCATACAGATTTTCCAGAAGAAACACTTTCATCATTTAAAATCCCTTTTCCTTTGAAAACATCAGTAACACCAGATCATTCATCACAGTTTTACTCAAACCATTCAAACAGAAGGTCAACCACAGCAAAAGACATTTTTAACCATTTACATTCTGATCATTCCTCAAAACACATGCAAAGCATTTCCAGCTTTCTCATACAAACAGAACAACATGCAAAGCATTTCAGCTTTCTCACACAAACATAACAACATGCAAAACATTTCCAGGTTTCTCATACAAACAGAACAACATGCAAAGCATTTCAGCTTTCTCACACCATCAGAACGACATTAACACATTCAGCCAAACAGCAAGCATCACAGTACAACCCCAAACAGATTCTGCATGTCTTTAGAACCATAAAACTCAGGCATTTTTCATCCATACAGATTTTCCAGAAGAAACACTTTCATCATTTAAAATCCCTTTTCCTTTGAAAACATCAGTAACACCAGATCATTCATCACAGTTTTACTCAAACCATTCAAACAGAAGGTCAACCACAGCAAAAGACATTTTTAACCATTTACATTCTGATCATTCCTCAAAACACATGCAAAGCATTTCCAGCTTTCTCATACAAACAGAACAACATGCAAAGCATTTCAGCTTTCTCACACAAACATAACAACATGCAAAACATTTCCAGGTTTCTCATACAAACAGAACAACATGCAAAGCATTTCAGCTTTCTCACACCATCAGAACGACATTAACACATTCAGCCAAACAGCAAGCATCACATAGCAGCAATACACCAACAGAATGCATTTTCGCATTTTAAAACAAATTTCAAAACAGTTTTATGAACATGCATTTTAATCATATTCAAAATAACATACTATGCATTTTTCAACTTCTCACATAAACAAAACAGCTTTAATGCATTCAGCCCAAACAACAATCATCACAGAACTTTTAAAACATCACAGAATGTATTTTTCATTTCTTTCAATCAACAGGCAAAACAGTTTTTCTTCAAAAACAGTAATGAAAACACCAGTAATGCCATGACAGTTATGCACTTACAGCCCTAATGCAACTAGAAAGTGGAAGGTGCCCTTACCCTCGTTGGGTTTCTGCTACTTCTCTCGTTGCAGTTTTCGTTCCCGTTTACGCGTAAAAAATCGGCGAAACTCCCGCTTGCGTTTGCTACTACGAAACTGGGTTCTCTAGCTCCGGAATGATTAGGGGAACAACTTTTGTACTGGGGGTTTCCTAGTTTGGTACTTGGATTTCCAAGTAATGACACTTTTGAGGAACTCCCTCTTTTCTTTTTTCTCTTAACGTGGATCAAATTTCAGAATGGGAGAAGGGAAGGGATACTGTTACATGCAGTATGGGCAGTGAGGGAGGAGGAATGGTGTTCTGATTTCACCATCCTTCTCACTCCTATATATAGGCTTGTGTGGGTGCCACCTCACCCGACACTTGTCTGATTTTCAGCACTTAACCCGTATCGTCGCAATTAGCCGATAATCCCTTAATTAACTTTCCGTTAATTTAATTACTCGTAATTAAATTAATTTATTCTTCATCCAATAATCTTAATATATCTTCCAAAATAAATATTTATATATATATATATATATATTTACTCAAAACATACATATATTAAATATTTTACAAATATCCCCAAAATACACTTAATATTAATTCCATAATTTTAATTTAAAAATTAAGGGTCTTACACAAGGGTTATTGGAGTCCGGGGTAATCAGACCTAGTCAGAGTGCATATTCTAGCCCGGTAATTTTGGTGAAGAAGAAAGACAACACATGGAGGATGTGCATTGACTATAGAGCTTTGAACAAGGTCACTATCCCTGATAAATTCCCTATTCCAGTTATTGAGGAACTCTTGGATGAACTACACGGTGCCAAATACTTCACCAAGCTCGACGTTAAATCCGGATATCATCAAGTACGAATGAAGGAGGAAGACATCCACAAGACTGGATTCAGAACTCATGAGGGCCACTACGAATTCATGGTAATGCCTTTTGGTTTGATGAATGCACCCTCCACATTTCAATCTTTAATGAATGATATTTTCAAACCAATGATGAGAAGATTTGTGTTAGTGTTCTTTGATGACATTTTGATCTATAGTTCAAATTGGGAGTTCCATATGAAGCATTTGAGAGAGGTTTTGAAGGTGCTGCAGCAACATAAATTAGTGGCTAACCGTAAAAAATGTTCATTTGCTCAAGCCAAAATTGATTACCTAGGCCACATAATTTCTAAGGAGGATGTGGCTGTGGATCTCAATAAAGTTCAATGTGTGCAAGCGTGGCCAGTTCCAAAGAATGTTAAGGAGTGAGGGGATTTCTTGGTCTCACGGGTTACTATAGGAAGTTCATAAGAGACTATGGCAAGATTGCAAAACCTCTTACTGAATTGACAAAAAAAGAGGGGTTCAATTGGGGCAATGAGGCGCACAAGGCTTTTGAGGAGCTCAAAGTTCAACTCACTATTGCACCAGTTTTGGCAGTCCCTAATTTCTCACAAGAGTTTTTCATAGAGAGTGATGCATCAGGTATGGGGATCGGAGCCATTTTGATTCAACAGGGCAAATCTATAGCATTCTTCAATAAAGCTTTGGGAGAGAGGAGCCTTGCCAAATCCACCTATGAGAAAGAGTTGATGGCAATAGCACTTGCTATCCAACATTGGCGATCGTACCTCTTAGGGAGGAAGTTTACAGTGTGCACCGACCACAAGAGTCTTAAACAGTTCCTTCAACAGCGAATAACCACTCCTGACCAACAAAATTGGGTAGCCAAGTTATTGGGGTATCAGTTTGACATCATCTATAAGCCGGGGCTAGAAAACAAGGGTGCTGATGCTCTCTCTCGCGTTCATGAAGGACCAGAATTGATCACTATGATTCATCAACCGAGTTGGTTAGGAAGTAAGCAATTGGTATAGGAGGTACATAAAGATTCCAAACTGTCCAAAATCATAACAGCTTTGATATCGGGTCAAGAGGTAAAGAAAGGGTTCTCTTATATAAAAGGGGTATTGTTTTATAAGGGCAGGTTGGTAATGTCGGAGAAATCCGAGAGCATTCTTAAAATGTTACAAGAATTTCATGAAACTCCTCAAGGGGGGCATTCTGGTGTGTACAGAACTTATAGAAGATTGGCTACCAATTTGTTTTGGTTTGGTATGATCAAAACTGTGCAGGAGTATGTCAGAGCTTGTGATGTTTGCCAACGCCAAAAATACTTGGCTGCTGCCCCGGGAGGATTGCTGCAACCTCTTAACATCCCGAATCAGATTTGGGAGGAGATATCAATGGATTTTATCACTGGACTCCCTAAGTCTAAGGGTTATGAAGCCATCCTAGTTGTTGTGGATAGACTCTCAAAATACAACCACTTCATCCCCCTCAAGCATCCATATACATCAAGGTTGTTAGCTGAGATTTTCACAAGAGAGGTGGTACGTTTGCATGGCCTTCCAGCTTCCATTCTCAGTGACCGCGACCCAATTTTTGTGAGTTCATTTTGGAAGGAATTGTTCAAACTGCAAGGTACTCAGCTGCGAATGAGCACTGCATACCATCCTCAAACTGATGGTCAAACGGAGGTGATTAACCGATGTTTGGAAACATGTCTATGGTGTTTTACAGCAGATCAGCCTAAGCAATGGATGCAGTGGCTTCCTTGGGCTGAATATTGGTATAATACCAATTTCCATGTGTCTACTGGTACCACACCATTTGAGTGTGTTTACGGACGACCTCTGCCTGGTTTGAATCGGTTCCTGCCTGGAGAAATTAAGGTGGAAGCAGTGCAAAGGGAATTGCGGGATAGGGATGAAGCCATCAAACAACTAAAGTATCAATTGCAGAGGGCACAAAACCAAATGCAAACTCATGCGAATAAGAAGAGGGTGGATACAGAGTTTGCCATTGGTGACTGGGTATTTCTGAAATTGCGACCTCATAGTCAAGTTACCTTAGGTGCTCGCATCTGTCCAAAATTATCTCCACGTTACTACGGACCATTTCAGATTTTGGAGAAAGTTGGAGCAGTCGCTTATAAGCTTAAGTTGTCTGATTCATCTCGTATTCATCCAGTGTTTCATGTGTCATTATTGAAAAAAGCACTCGGAAATTATAATGTGCAGGCCAGTTTACCTCAAGAATTGGCAAGTGACAATGCCAATAACGTAGAACCCAAATCAGTTTTGGCCAGTCGAATTTTTGCTAAGGACGGAAATACTATCCGACAAGTGCTTATCCAATGGAAGGGCCAACGAGCCGACGACGCAACATGGGAAGATGAGTTAAACATCAGAAGTCAATTTCCTACACTACGACTTGAGGACAAGTCTCCTCTTGTAGGAGGGGATATTGTTAGGGGAGCAGTTACTGATGGAGTACCTAACTGCCTAGTAGATTTGTGGATAATTATTTGGCAGTTACATAACTACCTAGTAGGGAATAATTATATAATGTAATGTGTGTGTAAAAGCAGGGGGAGGATGAATATAATTTGTATGTTGTAGGCAGAGAGCATTTGGCACTCTGAAGGAGCATTGTGCTATGTGTTAAGGGATTACTTTACCGTGTAATTCTGTTTTCTTATTCAATAAAGTCATACATTCCCTCTCTTCACTTCACCACTTCCTATTTTCAATTCTAATTATCTATTAGGTTGTTATGTCCGTAAAAAATCTCCAAGTGAAGATTAATATCACTATGCTAGGCAAGAATTTCAATTTAATTTAAGTAAAAAAAGAAAAGTATTGCCAAGTGTCATCAGTGAACGGTAAAAACATAGTTCTTTGTTCAAAACAGATCATGTTAATAAATTCAGTGAAAATTGTCTTTTATTTGTTCGGAATAAATGACATGTTATTTGTAGGACAGAGTTGCATCCACTCCATAAAATCATGATCAATCTAGATTCTTAGAAGCAACAGATATGTAAAGTTGAAACTATGATTGATCAGCCCATATGTTAATCAGAAACACTACTAAAGAATTGATCAAACTCATTATAGTAGTACATTAGTGTCACATTATTGCTTATGTATTCTACAGTCTGGGGAGTTATATGGTAAGGATGATAATGGTTGTCTTGTTGAATCTATATCGTCAAAATCAATCTTCCTCTCCACAGAGCTACTTGTTCTGGAACTAGACTGTCTCTTGTATGCCTGCAAAATTCAAATAAAATATGGTAACAGAAGATACATATGATGATATAACTAACTATTAGGCAACTTAGATAGGGAAAGGAAATCAAATGAATTGCCACTTGCAATGCAACCCTGGAATGCGCATAATCTGTCTGAGTACATCACAATTTTCTTTTGAATTTTAAAAATCTAACTTGCCTTAGTAGATGGGCTGCTGGTATGTTTCTCGGCCGAACTGGGGTGATTCCTTTCCTTCCGCTCCACTGGGCTACTTGTTTTGGGGCTAGATTTTCTCTTGTTTGACTGCAAAATTCAAATAAAATGAGATATGTGTAGCAATAACAGAAGATACATATGAAAACTGTTATGCAAATAAGAAGGGTATATATCATCATGTCATCAGCTGGAAAATGAAATGAATAGGAACTTGCAATGCAACTCTGACCAGA
The DNA here is from genome assembly GCA_037974295.1 of Cicer cuneatum. Lineage (NCBI taxonomy): Eukaryota > Viridiplantae > Streptophyta > Magnoliopsida > Fabales > Fabaceae > Cicer > Cicer cuneatum. Next base: position 72,212,205 of record JBBPBO010000004.1, read on the forward strand.
TACATCAACTTTTTAGTTACTATTTTTGCTTATATTTCATTCTAGAGGGAGTATTCTTCATAAGTACTAGTAGTATTTTTCTTTTTAATTTAAAAAAACTAACTTGCCTTGGCAGATGCGCTGCTGGTATGTTTCTCGCCCGAATTAGGGTGGTTCCTTTCCTTGTATTTCTTCAATAGCCTTTTGTTCTCCTTGTCCAATATGGTGTTTTCATGAAACAGTAAATTGACCTAGGCATACCATGCTAAGTTAGACAAGGGATCAACAATCAAACCATCCAAAGAAATTAAATGGTTGAGAACATAGGGGATCAATCAAACTTTACCTCCTCCTCAGCTTTGCGAAGGTTAGTTGTTAGATGCTCCTTATCTTTCTGAAGTGACTTGATTTTGGCAACTAGAGACAAAACTCTCCGAATCGAAGGCTGTAAGCTACAAATTCATAATTGAAATCTGAAATTAGAGTGGAAAGCGACTCAAATGGTTATAAAAGCTATGTTATCATAATTATATGGAAAAGTATCATGACAGTTAAAATTAGGACTGGCCAAATGAGAATAATCCCTAAAGATTAAGGCAAGAAGAAAACAAGAGAACAAGGTTGCAAGCTCACCAGTTCCACATACTCAGCAGCCTTTTACAGGACGCATTTTCAATATTTGCTTCCAAAAATGTATATGTAGATTCATCATCTTTGCTAGTAAGTGTTGCCAAAAGAGAGTCAAGTAAATTCTTTTCCCCAGTTGTGCATGTAGAAGAAGAATCGACCTACACAGGAAAAGCAAATATCTGAGGTCAACATTGACAACCAAAAGGAATTAGAATTTGCAAAAGCTATTTCCATATCATAAGTAAAGGGAAAGGGAAAAAAAATACTGAAACTGACAGAGGACATTATTTATTGCTCATCACTAATAAAACTTCATCAAAACAAAGCACATCAAATTGTCAATCTATTAGCTGACAAAAGTCAATCCATAGTTCTTGAGTTAGTAGCAGCATCAAAATGCATAATCATTGTACTAATAGCCAATGAGTAATCACACAATTTCTTATGTTACCATTGGAAACTAAAAATATATACTCCTCCGCCTCACAATAAATTTTTTGCATAAGTATTAAGAAATGTAATAATTAGAGGAAAGAGAAAACTCATTTAATCAAACTACTCATCTGAATTATTTGTGAATTTTTCACAATTATCAATGTAAAGTACAATAATATTTTATAAGTTGTGCACATAGTAATTATTGAAGGATAATATAGGAAAATAAATAAATAAAGTTACATTAAATATTGAAAACGACATTCATTTTGAGACTTTTTTTTCTTCTAAAGTGACACTCATTGTGACACTGAGGGAGTATAATCACCAGCATGGAACACCTTTAACTCTAAAGCCATTGCTTCTATTGATTTATTGAAGCAAAAAGTTTGAGCCACTGTAACCTATGGTGAGTGAATTAAGTTCCAAAATACTCCTTTCTACCAGCAATTTCGAAGACAAGGGGAGATGCCTTTCTTACAGATTCTAGTTTAAATTCAGACATATAATGAAATTTCAACCAATCCACGTCAAACGACATCATTCTCTTAAATGGTAAAACAAAATAAAAAATTACTGGTCTTTACGGTTACACTTAAACCCTTTAACAAGCACTGCAATATCTTCCTCAACATAATGCACTAATCAATTCAGATCATAAGAGTTTTGTTCCGGACTAGCCCAAGGCACAGTCTGTCTTGACGAATACACCCAAGTCTAATGCGGTTTGGCCCACAGCTATACTCAAAAGTAACCTTAAATCGTTTGTGTTGCTATGTGCCTATGTGTTTGTGTTTAAGTCCGTGAATTTGAGTGTCAAAATTAGTGGGAAAATATCCAAAGAATATTTATAGAAAGAGGGGAAAATTGTTACCATTAAATCGTTTGGATGGTTGTATTTTTTCAATTCATCCATAACCAAGAGCAAATTCCGTTCCAATTCTAAAACGCGCGATTGAGCCTGTCGTTCTCGTTCATCAGCTTCATTCCCAAATTCCATCAACGCTTCCCTATCATGCTCATACAAACCAATTTCCCTTTCCAAGTTATTTCCTTTGCTCAACAATTTCTGACACGCAGACGCAAGTCTCTGATTCTCCACATCAAACTTGTTCAAAGCTCGCGCATTCATATCCACTTCAGACTGATCCAAAAATAATAAGAAATTTTCAATTATCATTTAAAATACGAATAATTATAAATAAATAAAGATGAGTGAAACCTTGTGGCGTTGAAGGAGTTGGTCTTTGTGGTTCAATTGGAGGAGAAGGGAAAGGTTCTGTTCGCGAAGTTGCGATTGTGAATCTTCGGATTCTCGAAGCTCGTTTTGTTTAATCGTGTAATCGTCGATGCCACGAGGAAGATCTCCCATTGTTGTGGATGTTAAAATTCAAAACCCGATTTTGAATTCAGAATTTAAAAGCCTCGGAGTTTAGGGTTTTCGGAAATTGGAGGAAGTGTAGAATTGGTAATTTGGTAGCAATTTTTTATGGCTGAACTCGTTGAGAATTATAATCAAGAAATTGGAAGCAATGATGTTGTTAGGTTTTGGCTCTGGTTCAAAAATTTGTACGAAACGCTCTTTGCCTCCTCGATTCAAATTTAATGTTCTAGCCGTTAGAACCGAGTTTTTTTTAAATTATTTAAATTAATTTAATAAAAAGTTTCTTTTGTTTTTATCAGTTAAAAAAGAGAAACTTTTGTTTGGTTATTGGGCCGTTCAGAGAGGGTCCAGTTTCTTGTTTTTCACTAAATCCACACCAATATATAATTAATGATGTTTGTTTTAGTATTTCCTTAAAAATTCAAAAATATGTATTAAATAAATTTTATTTTTATTTAATCAATAAAAAATAAAAAGATTAAACTTCTCAAATTTATTAATCCCTTTGGTTATAAATATAAAAAAAACACCAACATTTTATTGATCAATATTTATTTATATTTATAATTAGAATAGTACCTTCTTAGAATAGTACCTTCTTAATCCCTTCTGGATCTTTTTATTGGTTAGAACCAAAATTTCAAAATTGTATACGTAAAAATTTAAAGTAGTTTTTTTTTTAATTGGGCTAGGCCCAACACAAACAAAAAATATCCTATTACAAAATAATTACAAGGATATACAAAAATAAAACATTTGATTTAGGCCCAAAATGGCTTTTTTATCAGCCTTTTTTATCGGCCTGGCCTATCATAGGCTTTTTTATCGGTCTGGCCTGGCCTTTTTAAAAATCTGGCCTGGCCTGAAAGCCTATTTAAAAGCCTTATTCACATTAAAATATTTAAATGTTATATTTTACATTTTTTTAAATAGGCTAAATTAGAAAGTTTTATATAAGGAAAACTAATAAAATTATAATCAAATCTAATATAATAAAATAATATTAAAATAGCCTAATTGATAGGCTTTAAAATAGAAAACAATAATATTAATAAATAACATTAATAAATAATAAGATATATATGTATATATACATATACATATACTTTAAAATAGGAAACTATAATATTAATAAATAATAATAAAAAATAACATTAATAAATAATATATATATATATATATTTATAGGCCGGCCTGTCAGGCCTAATAGGCTTTTATATAAGCCTGAACCTGACCTATTTAAAAAAACAGGCTTTAAAAATAGATTGAACCTGACCTTCTTATTAAACAGGTCAGGCCAGGCCATAAGTAGGCCAGGTCATAGGCCCCTGTCGGACGGCCTAGCCTATTCTCATCCCTACTAGCAGCTGCTAAACGAGACTGAGCAAAAGATGTTTGAGCCAGGAACTGAGTAGCCTTTTGATCGAGCTTTTGGAATCCCTATTTTTGTAGCCATGTTGTAACGGCTTCAATTTTGATACTTGATGGTATGGAGAATTTTGTCCACCATCTAATTTTGAATTTCCTTACAAGAATTGTATGGGCTTCTTTTTGACAAAAGTCAAAGTACCAAGCAACAACCATGGTAAGAAAAATCTTGTTGAAAAGAGTAACAGGGGTTGAAATGTTCTTTCTCTGTTACTGGGTTTGTAATTGTTTTTGAATTGCTGAAAGCTTTCTTGAACCTCTGGTTTGAGGATATCTGGGGTAGAACCATATAAGGGATTTTTGATGGGTCCATTTTAAGTTGGAAGAAAAATAACCAAGTATGGCTAAATTTCTGGTTTTGAACTAGAAAAGCATTAAACCATGATTGTTGGTAATCCCAGTAATTAAAGCTTCTGCAATGGTTGATTGTTGTTTTGAAATCGATAGGGAAAACTTTTGATGTGTGAAGTGTTGTTCCCCAATCATATGGTGAAATGATTTTGTGGATTTTGGCTGTTGAATAGGCCACCGGGCCATCTTTTGGGTTATCTTGAAAGGTTACTGAACCATTAATTTCAAGAATAGATCTGTACTAATTTTGGGTTTTTGATAAGTCCCATGGTTTAAAAAACCAGTTTTCAGGAAAAAGTTTTGATATAACAATTAGAGGATTTTTATTGTAAAAACCATCCTCTATGGTTACAATACTTTGAAAATCATTTTTGATAAAATACTGAGATTTTTGTTTAAAGATAATATGAGAATCATTAGTCTTTGAAACAACATGAGTTTCATCTTGTTTCAAAATCATTTTTGTAAATTCATTTTGTTGGGGTTTTAAAACAATTTTACAGGATGATCCCTCCTGAAGGGGTTTTGAAATAATTTTTTGAGGAGTTTTTTGTGAAGATGGACATTCTCCCTTTTCTAGGTTTTGAAATAAAGTAAGCTCAGTTGAGAGACTCTTGATTCTCTGTTGGAGCTCGTGAATTTCTGTAAATTTTTGTAATTGAAGTTTCTCTTTGAGAATTGAGGCTTCAATATCATTAATGTATTTTTGAGGTTGTGAGATTTATTGGCTACTAAGCCATCTTTGAATTTGGTTTTGGTTTCTTCTTCTTCTACTGCGTTTGCCCAGGTTTTGATTGGTTTTGCAGATGACAATGGTTTTGGTGTTTTTTGAGTGCGGTCCTTTTGGACCGTATTTTCTTTTGGCTTTCTTGGCATTTAATCAGGACTTGTTTTGAAGGATTTTCTCTAGTTAGAAAATCCGGAATTGAGTTTTGTTCTCCTTTTATAAATTCAATATCAAAATCGAAAATACTAAGAATGGCTTGCCATCTGGCAAAAATTTGTTTTGATGCAATGTTTTGAACATCTTTTTGTAAAACTTCTTTTGCAGATTTACAATCAATGCGGAGTAAAAAATTTTGATTAAGTAAATTGCTTTGAAATTTTGTTATGCATATGACAATAGAAAGAATTTCTTTTTTGATGGTAGAGTAATTCTTTTGACAATCATTCCAATGTGCAGATGTATATTGGACAATACATTCTTTGCCATTGGTTTTTTGTTTAAGAATACCACCATATCCTATGTCGGATGCATCTATTTCTACAATTTTTTGAGCTGATGGGTCAGCTAAATGAAGGCAAGGTATTTCTTTAACTTGCATTTTGATTATTTTCACTATTTTAGTATGTTCGTCTGTCCATGCGACAGGGTTTTTTTCTAAGCCTATCATGGAGAGGTTTTGCAATTCTATTAATATTTGGACAGAAATCTAACACATAGTTTAGACTTCCCAAGAATCTTTGTAATTGTGTTTTATCGATGATTTTGTCAGGAAACTTATCTGCGAAGGCTAGTGATCTTTCAATAGGAGTGATCGTTCCTTGAGATATATAGTGTCCTAAAAATCGAATTTTTGTTTGGAAAAGAGAAATTTTTTATTTTGAAACAACCAGTCCATTTTTCTTAGCGGTCATGAAGAACGTTTTGAGGTGTTTGAAATGTTCTTCAATAGTTGCAGAAAAAATTAAGACATCATCAATATAGACAATGCAAAATTTTGAAAATGGATTAAAAATGTCATTCATAATTCTTTGGAATTCTGATGGGGCATTTTTTAATCCGAAGGGCATGACTGTCCATTCATATTGACCAAAAGGAACAGTGAATGCGGTTTTGTATCGATCTTTTGGATCAATTTGTATTTGCCAAAATCCTGATTTCTTGTCGAATTTTGAAAATACAAGTGCAGAATGTAGTTTCTGCAAAAGATCTTTTTTATTTGGAATCGGGTATCGAATCCATTTTAATGCTTTGTTTAAAGGTTTGTAATTTATGACTAGCCTTGGTGTACCCCTTTCAATTTCAGAGTTTTGATTAACATAAAAAGATGAGCAACTCTAAGGAGATCTAGATTTCGTTATTAGACCTTTTTGTTGTAAATCTTGAACTTCTTTTTTACAATGTTCTTCTAGTTCATGATTCATTTGAATGGGTCTTGCTTTTGTTGGGATTTGTTTTTCAGAAAAATCATTTTCATATGGTAAGTCTACCATGTGTTGTTTTCTATTCCAAAAAGCATTTGGTATATCTGATAAGATTTCGTTTTCAATTCCTTTTTGGAGGTCTGAAATCTTTTGTTTTATGAAATTTGTTTGTAATTGTTGTTCTATTTTGAAAAAAGAAACATCTTGTTTAAGAAAACATAAATGTTTTTCTTTTTCTTGAATTAAACAATTTAATTCACTTTTGTAGACTGAACAAGCCTTTAAAAGATTTAAATTCCTTGTTCTGGGTTTTTCAATGAAAGGGAAAATGATTTTACCTTCTTTTGTTTTGAAAGAAATATTATCATAATAAACAGAATAGGGGGTTATCATATTGATAAAAGGTGTCCCTAAAATGATACTATGAGTTATATTTTCTAGTAATACAAAAGGAGTTTTGATTGAAACTCTTCCGTTGGTAACGGAAGCCTCGGTTTTGTTTGTAATAATCATGTTGGAGTTATAAGCTGCAACAAGTTTTTCATTTGATTTTTGTAAAAATCTTTTTGGCACAATGCTACTTTTTAAGCAGTTTAGATATGCTCCTGTATCAAAAAGTGCTATTGCTTCAATTTTGAAATCATTGGAAAAAACTAAAGTAGTTTTTATTAAATATTTTCTTGTTGTTACAGCTCTAAGAACGAACAAGAAATCTTGAGGGATTTTTTCTAAGTTTTCAATTTTGTTTTCTTCATTTTCTTCTTCTTCATGTTCTGATTCGGAAGAATTTTGCTCCTGTAATTTGGAAATGAGATTTTGAAGAATATTTGAATCTATTTCCTGTTTTTGTTTTAGAATTTTTAGTTCATTTTTCACAGTCTTGATTTCTTCTTGAAGAGATTGGATTGTGACATGAGTTTGTGATTTTGTTTTTGTTCTTAAAATATTGGTCAAGTCATAAGTTGATTTTGGATTTAATTTTGATGATGTAGAAGGTTGGCTTTGTTTTGGTTCAGAACTATTTAGTAATTTTTCTAATAGTTCTTTTTGAAGTCTTGTATCTTCTACTTTGTTTAGTATATCAAGAATCAATTCTTGATCTTTTGTCAAAACATTTATTGATTTTAAACTAGATTCTGATTCACTAGGAGACTCTGAGTTTCCTACGTCATCAATTTGTAGATCAATATCTTTTTCTGATAAACCTATTTCAGAATCTGTTTCATTTTCAGAGGTTTCAAGAAGAATTGCCTCAATTTTTTGACTAATATCCTCACTTATTTGTAGTTCGTGAAGTTTTTTGTTTTTTCTACAAATGTTTGAAAATGTGTCCTGGTTGGCCACATTTATAACAAGTTAATTGTTTTGTATTTTTTGGTTGAAATTTTCTTTCCAAAGGTTTTCTTTGTTTGTAATGCTTTTGAGGTTTATAATTTCTGTAAAATTCTTGGTTATTAGGTTTTGAGAAAAACTTTATGTGATGTTTTTTGTAAGTTTTTGAACAAGATCCTCCACAGTCTTTTGAAATATTTGTTGTGGAGAGTTCAAATTGTTCGCAAAACGATCCTAGTTCTAATCTAGTTCGTCTCATTTCCCATTTTAAATGTTTTTGAAGTTTTAAATCTTAACAGATTTTTAACCCTTTCTTTTGTGTGAAACTTACCAATTCTCCATAAGTCAATTGATTATATGGAATTTGATTTGTTGAGTAAATTTCTTTGATTTGGTTCCTCACCTTTTCTCCTAAAAGAGTTGGGAGTCCTGCAAGGAATTTTTCTTTCCAAAAGGGTTGGTTTGAGTCTTCTCTAAGCATAACCCTAGTTAAGAAAGTATTTTTGTAGTTTTGGAACTCAGATAGTTTTTTGCATCCAAGTTTTGACAGTAGTTCGGCATTTTTATCTTTTAAGTGCGATGGGTCACCTATGAAGTGCAAACTAATGGTATGAATCAGTGTTGCAACTGCATCAGGGATTGAGTTTCCAATTTCGTCGAGGATGGGAACTCCTTCCTCTGTGGTTTGAATTGCACTTAAAATTTCTAATTGTTGGTTTGGTGTAAGATGATAATCCACCATCCCTTGAGTTGGCCTGAAAACCCTGCAATTAAGAGTTCAGCAATGGCCTTATCAGGGGTGTTTGCCTGGGTTTTATAAGCATTTGAAGCCATAGTCATCTGTTGGAGAAGACTGAGGATATTGTATTCAGGCATACCATCTATGTTCCATTCATAGACAGTATTGAAATTAAATTTTGATTGAGAAAGGACGTTTGGTCTATTCTCAATGCCTAGATCTGGTGCCGTAACCATGGCTAAAGGTTCACCTTGTTGCCTCTGGAGTCCGCAAAAATGTTGATTTTGTTGGTCTTTTCCACTCTCAGACACTTGGTCTAGAGTTGTAATTGTTTTTTCTAGGGTATCTTTTGCTACCAATGGTGAAGAGGTAGAAGATTGTTCTATCCTACTGAGTTGGTCTCGTAAGACTTGAGTAAATTCTGTTTTTGCTTCTAAATAGCTTTTGGCTTGTTTTTGAGATCTGAAATGGCTTAAAAACTGGGTTCTTAAGTTTTAACTCTACTGTTTCAGGAATTGAAACATTTTTTGTAGATTGGTGCTCCTCTATTTTAGTCAATTTCTTTGCAATTGTACTAAGATGAACATTTGTAAAGTTGTTTTGTTGCAAGATATTTTGAATATCTTTGTCTGGGCTGTCACTAGGGATTTTGTAAGGTGCAGCCTCTATTGTTTGTTCTAGGCCTGGTATTGATATTTTGATCTGTCTTAATGGCGGATGTTCGGATTGTATTTTCCTTCCATTTGACAATTCTCATTCTGCAACTTTGTTTCAAATTGTTACGGGATTTGCAGAGTTTTGGTTTTGTTTGAATTGATAAGAAATTTGATTATTTAATGCATATATTTCAAACCATTCAAAGAATGAAATATGTACCTTGTTTTGAAGAACAAATTCATAAAATTCATTTTGAATTTGTTTTCTTTGTTCCATGAAATTTTTGAAGAACCGTATTCTTTTTTCTGTATTTTTAGAATTATAAAATTCATCATGAAGTAATTTCTTATCAACCTCAAAATCTCTTTCTATGACATTTAATTCGTTAATAACATTTTCAGTGATAGCAGAAAAAGATGGTGAAGTCGGTGGAGAAATGTTTGGTAAATTATTTTGTTGTTCTTCGTCAACAGTTTGAGATGTACATATTTGGTGAGGAATACTTGTTGAATAGTCAACGTTTTGGAAAGAAGTTCTTGGAATGCTTGAAAAGGAGAACCTGGGTTTTGCAAAGTTTTGTATTTTGTTGAGTTTCGAAGTTAGGTCCACTATATTGGTGGAAGATCCAACATCAAAATATCTGGCACTGGAAGTCCTTGTAAAACTTAGTTTTACCTTTCCATCAATATATTGGATAACCTCTTTTAAATTAGTGTTTGGTTTTGATTGTTCAGGAGACTTTGGTCTAGCTGCTCCTTCAAGAATCCATTCTTCAGGAAGATCTATGTCTTTCCAAAGGATGGTTTTTGGAATTACAGTGTTTGATTTTGACAGACCTGTTTGTAAAAATAAGGTTTCGCCTTTTTTGTTTTCAATATTTTTTGTTGCCGTAAAGGCTGAAAACATAGCTTTGTAATGAATTCTGTAAATGATTGCTACGGGAATAGATCCACTTAGCATTTTGTAGTTATGAGTTTTAATTTGTATAACCAGAGATTTCAGAATATTTGGATCTTTTAAAGATAATGAAAAATCTGGATAACATTCAAAATAAATTGGTCCTTGACATAAGCTAGATTCAATTGAACTTATGATTGAATCTTGAAAGTTCAAGAACCTTGCATCTCGTAAGACACAAAGGATTGATGTGTTTAAACCTTCCCTTGTTAGAGGTTTGATACCTACTTGGACAAGGCCTATGTGAATGAAGTTATATTTTCTTTCACAATGTTTTTGTATTGTTTTTTGAGAAAGAAGTTGTATTGTTTCAAAGGGTTTTGATAAAGGGACATCTTTTTCTTCTATTTTGATTACATAATCTGTTTTGAGGAGGTTTTTAAATAGTCCAAATTCATAAACTTGATCTTTTTTGATTTTTGGGATTTTCCAGTTGTTAATAGATTTTTGAAAATCTTCAATAGTGATTTCTTCGCTATTGACAGGCTCCCTTTGATTTGAGGTGCTTTGAGTAGTAGGATTTGAGAAAGATGAAGATCTACAAAATATGTTTTCCATTTTTAAAGTTTTGGTTCTAACCAATAAAAAGTTTTTTTTATTGATGCTGGATCTTCCACCAATACAGTGGACCTGACTTCGAAACTCATGTCATAATCCAATCTCTTCAAGAAGAAATCAAGATTGTGAAAAATGAACTAAAAATTCTAAAACAAAAATAGGAAATAGATTCAAATATTCTTTAAAATCTCATTTCCAAATTACAGGAGCAAAATTCTTCCGAATCAGAAAATGAAGAAAACAAAATTGAAAACATAGAAAAAATCCCTCAAGATTTCTTGTTCGTTCTTAGAGCTGTAACAACAAGAAAATATTTAATAAAAACTACTTTAGTTTTTTCCCATGATTTCAAAATTGAAGCAATAGCACTTTTTGATATAGGAGCAGATCTAAACTGCTTAAAAAGTAGCATTGTGCCAAAAAGATTTTTACAAAAATCAAATGAAAAACTTGTTGCAGCTAATAACTCCAACATGATTATTACAAACAAAACCGAGGCTTTCGTTACCAACGGAAGAGTTTCAATAAAAAATCCTTTTATATTACTAGAAAATATAACTCATAGTATCATTTTAGGGACACCTTTTATCAATATGATAACCCCTTATTCTGTTAACTATGATAATATTTATTTCAAAACAAAAGAAGGTAAAATCATTTTCCCTTTCATTAAAAAAACCTAGAACAAGGAATTTAAATCTTTTAAAGGCTTGTTCAGTCTACAAAAGTGAATTAAATTGCTTAATTCAAGGAAAAGAAAAACATTTATGTTTTCTAAAACAAGATGTTTCTTTTTTCAAAATAGAACAACAATTACAAACAAATTTCATAAAACAAAAGATTTCATACCTCCAAAAAGGAATTGAAAACGAAATTTGTTCACTGTTCCCTTTGGTCAATATGAATGGACAGTCATGCCCTTCGGATTAAAAAATGCCCCATCAGAATTCCAAATAATTATGAATGACATTTTTAATCCATTTTCAAAATTTTGCATTGTCTATATTGATGATGTCTTAATTTTTTCTGCAACTATTGAAGAACATTTCAAACACCTCAAAACGTTATTCGTGATCGCTAAGAAAAATGGACTGGTTGTTTCAAAATCAAAAATTTCTCTTTTCCAAACAAAAATTCGATTTTTAGGACACTATTATCTCAAGGAACGATCACTCCTATTGAAAGATCACTAGCCTTTGCAGATAAGTTTCCTGACAAAATCATCGATAAAACACAATTACAAAGATTCTTGGGAAGTCTAAACTATGTGTTAGATTTCTGTCTAAATATTAATAGAATTGCAAAACCTCTCCATGATAGGCTTAGAAAAAACCTTGTCGCATGGACAGACGAACATACTAAAATAGTGAAAATAATCAAAATGCAAGTTAAAGAAATACCTTGCCTTCATTTAGCTGACCCATCAGCTCAAAAAATTGTAGAAACAGATGCATCCGACATAGGATATGGTGGTATTCTTAAACAAAAAACCAATGGCAAAGAATGTATTGTCCAATATACATCTGCACATTGGAATGATTGTCAAAAGAATTACTCTACCATCAAAAAAGAAATTCTTTCTATTGTCATATGCATAACAAAATTTCAAAGCGATTTACTTAATCAAAATTTTTTACTCCGCATTGATTGTAAATCTGCAAAAGAAGTTTTACAAAAAGATGTTCAAAACATTGCATCAAAACAAATTTTTGCCAAATGGCAAGCCATTCTTAGTATTTTCGATTTTGATATTGAACTTATAAAAGGAGAACAAAACTCAATTCTGGATTTTCTAACCAAAGAAAATCCTTCAAAACAGGTCCTGATTAAATGCCAAGAAAGCCAAAAGAAAATACGGTCCAAAAGGACCGCACTCAAAAAACACCAAAACCTTTGTTATCTGCAAAACCAATCAAAACCTGGGCATACGCAGTAGAAGAAGAAGAAACCAAAACCAATACCCAAAACCCAAAACCAAATTCAAAAATGGCTTAGTAGCCAACAAATCTCACAACCTCAAAAATACATTAATGATATTGAAGCCTCAATTCTCAAAGAGAAACTTCAATTACAAAAATTTACAGAAATTCACGAGCTCCAACAGAGAATCAAGAGTCTCTCAACTGAGCTTACTTTATTTCAAAACCTAGAAAAGGGAGAATGTTCATCTTCACAAAAAACTCCTTCTCAAAAAATTATTTCAAAACCCCTTAAGAAGGGATCATCCTGTAAAATTGTTTTAAAACCCCAACAAAATGAATTTACAAAAATGATTTTGAAACAAGATGAAATTCATATTGTTTCAAAGACTAATTATTCTGAGATTATCTTTAAACAAAAATCTGAGTATTTTATCAAAAATGATTTTCAAAATATTGTAACCATAGATGATGGTTTTTACAATAAAAATCCTCTAATTGTTATATCAAAACTTTTTCCTGAAAACTCGTTTTTTAAACCATGGGACTTATCAAAAACCCAAAATTATTACAGATCTATTCTTGAAATTACTGGTTCAGTAACCTTTCAAGATAACCCAAAAGATGACCCGGTGGCCTATTGAACAGCCAAAATCTACAAAATCATTTCACCATATGATTGGGGAACAACACTTCACACATCAAAAGTTTTCCCTATCGATTTCAAAACAACAATCAAACCATTGCAGAAGCTTTAATTACTGGGATTACCAACAATCCTGGTTTAATGCTTTTCTAGTTCAAAACCAGAAATTTAGCCATACTTGGTTATTTTTCTTCCAACTTAAAATGGAAAGGGATACACCAAGGCTAGTCATAAATTACAAACCTTTAAACAAAGCATTAAAATGGATTCGATACCCGATTCCAAATAAAAAATATCTTTTGCAGAAACTACATTTTGCACTTGTATTTTCAAAATTCGACATGAAATCAGGATTTTGGCAAATACAAATTGATCCAAAATCCTACTAGAAACCAAACCGCATTCACTGTTCCCTTTGGTCAATATGAATGGACAGACATGTCCTTCAGATTAAAAAATGCCCCATCAGAATTCAAAGAATTATGAATGACATTTTTAATCCATTTTCAAAATTTTGCATTGTCTATATTGATGATGTCTTAATTTTTTCTGCAACTATTGAAGAACATTTCAAACACCTCAAAACGTTCTTCATGACCGCTAAGAAAAATGGTTGTTTCAAAATCAAAAATTTCTCTTTTCCAAACAAAAATTCGATTTTTAGGACACTATATATCTCAAGGAACGATCACTCCTATTGAAAGATCACTAGCCTTCGCAGATAAGTTTCCTAACAAAATCATCGATAAAACACAATTACAAATAGTACTTAAAATTTATTAATCCCTTCTTAAAAAGTTTTACTTTTATTTATATATATATATATATATATATATTTGTTTGTGTTTTCATAATCCACAACAATTGTGTATTTCTTCGACAAATTTTTCTTTGATAGAATGAGAACTATTTTTTGTTTTACAAAGATATAATGTAAACTAAACCATATTGAGAAATAATATTACGAAAATCATTGTAGAACATTCTGTTAGAAAAATGATTTAATTACTTTGTGTCATTTCACTAGAAAGCTAGATAGATAGGGGCAACCGAAACAAAAATAGGGGAATATTGTTCTCCCATTCAAAGACCTAATGATTTGGAATACCGAATTCCTATAGTTTCCTTTAAAAACTTTTCGACAACAGGCCCAAATCTACACTAAAAAAAGGAGCAGTTTATTCGATTAATCTAATTTAAATACTTAATTTTCAACTTTCACTAATTTCTTTTAATTATTATATATTATATTATATCTTCCCTCCAATCCGTGGCAAATTCTATAGAGCAACAAATAATCATTAATTAATTATGAAACCGTTTATTTAAGTTTTTAAAATACTGATTATGATTTTATATTTTTAAAAATAATTTTTAAAAATAGTAAAAATTGTTTCAGAATTATTTGTTACTGACTAAAAAATATGATTTTGACATTTGATAATTTAGAAATTCATTATTATAAATTTTAATATGATAAAAATTATATTTTCTTAAAATAGATATCTTTCAAAAGTAATTTTTACGAAGAACTTATCAAAATAGTTTTTTATTTTAATATTTTTTTGAAATTTCATTATAAAAAGAAAATTATAGCGAATAGATGAAATACTTAAAATGATATTTTAAAATAAACTATTTAAATCAATTTTTCATCTAAAACTTTTATTTTTAAAATTTATTATTAAAAATATTATAATAAAAAAATAAAATATTATTAAAACATTTAAAAAAAAAATCTTAAACAAGCCTTATATCTCTAAATATTCCGTCCAACGTACAAATATTCCTTTTTAGTTTATTAAATTAATTCATAAATTATTTTTAGCGAAATACTTCTAAATAGTGAACTATCTTTCGTTGTTAATATTTAAGTAAACATTAATTAATTGAAGAATAATTTTATAATATTAATATACAAAATAAATAAAATTAGTGCATGTCAAATTGTGCTTCTAATAAGAAGCGAATGTAGCATTGCAAAAAATCATCATTATAACACAATTGATAAATAATTGAATTTTTTAATATAGATTTAATTTTTAACCGTGTCAGTGTGTATAAAAAATTCTTGTTAAAAAATGTGAAACAATTAATTAGATTTTAGTTAGTCTAAGACTTTTAGCTTTTGGGGATAATTTGGGGGGAAAACAGTTTTACCAAAAAAAGAAATAAATAAATATGGGTCCCAATTAAAAGAGAATTAAGAAATATATTAATAACACACCGTTGATCATAATTAAGCTGGCGCATACAGGTTCAATTGGAAAAAGGGTGTTGTACATTATTGAATTGTAAAAAGGCTCTTGAAAAGTTTCTTAAGGCAATCTAGGTTTGCCTTTATAGCTCTTTTCCTTTTTTTGTGAAGTGACAACAAAATATAATGGATCTTTCATGACTTGGATTTGAAAGTGTATTAATTTGGCTATAAAGACCATCATTCCTAACTTGCATGATTTTGGTTAGATAATAATAATAATAATAATAATAATAATAATAATAATAATAATAATAATAAAGCATATATACATTCGTAACGTCAACATATGAACATAGCAAGGATCACCATAATTTATAAGTATATATAAATATTAAAAAAAATTGTATATGAATATGATCACCTTCAATCTTAATCTTGACCGTGATTTGTCTACACATATTTACCCGAATAGTCCGAAGCAGCAATCAAATGACATTCTATATGCATGTCACATTATAGATTACATATATATGTACAGTAATATTCTAGCTATATTGTATAGAGTAGCACATACACATTGTATATATAAATATTTCATAATGAAAATGAAAGAAAACGATCAAAAAAAATTTTGATTTGACGAGATGGACGTGTATACCGACACGTTCTATCCTTAGAAAAACATGAAAGTATACGAATCTACCAATGGCACGTTTTAAGAAACGAACATGATTGCCCAGCTATTACGTAAGAAATTTTGTGTTCATTCTGTTGGATATTGATGGGCATATTTATCATATGACGGTTTAATCTCCTACCAAATACTCCAACGGAGTTTGCAATATTATATATGATTCATGAAGTGAATTACATAGCCTTTTTAGCATCCTTTGCACCTTATGAGAGATGGATTGGGTTCACATTTGTAATTTTGCAACCAAAACTACTGCTCCAATGACGCATTTAGTTTTTGGCTTTAAAAATGTGGATGACGTGTGTCGAGCGTATGTATCCATTGGATCCATCTTATCGTTAAATAAAATTTTTATTCTTATAAAAATTTCATATTTTGTTTTTAGTCTATTTAATTTTTATTTTAAATAGTAGTTTCTCAAATATTTTTTATTAACAATTTTGATATATATCTTTTCAAGTCAATTCTTGTGTATTTTTTGAATTTGTGAATTATTTTTTACAAACATGTTTAACACATTATAAGAATCTCTTCTATAAAAAATAATCTCAAATATGCTAGATTCTCTATGGTTTATTTTATAGTATGACTTTTATAGTTTAGTTGATGGTAAATCATTAGATTAACAAAGTGAGTTTCTCTCTCTTAATCTAACACTCTAAATTTAGTTGTATTGTAAAATCAACAAGAGATTGATTGAGGCCTATAATTCGATCATGCGATTGATTTGAAATTGATTTTTAATTTTGAATTGTGTCTAATTCATTATTATAAAATCAGTTATATAATGAGCAATGTTGATCGTTTATAAATATTTTTTAAGTCACATTTCGTTTCAACATGGAATTTAGTATTTATACTAATACATTTTTCTATGTCATGAGTCATATTAATGTGGCGCGTATTGAACATATAGTTTTTTACTAAAAAAATATTCATTCATTCAAATTAGAAGAATATATCGATCAAGAATAATACAAATACAAATTCTCTAAAAACGGGAAGAAAAACAAATCTGCGAACAAGTTCACAACATCCATGTTAATAGCATCAAACAGTAAAATATCTACAAATTTTACAAAACTATGTTGGAACCAAGTTGGTTTTCCACTTGGAGTTTTGATGCTAACAAAAGTACATCATTAAGTATGAAAAAATTGAAAGAAGAAAATCATATGAAAGTACTAGATGAAGCGGCCAGAAGATACCACCAGAGGAAGTAAAAAGGTCATAGGAAACAAAATCAAATTAGTCAGCGAAATGCATGCTCTGAAATAGAACGTGAATATGCCTCTGAAGGTTACGAATATTGCCTCTAATGTATGGGTCTGATGCCTCAGTCTGAAGATTGGGTTTGATAACATGTTTTTGCATCTGCCTTTGAAGATTCAGTGTGCTCAATGTGTTTCTGGAGTTTCCATGCCTCATATGAATAATATTTATGCATGAATTTGATGAACAATATTTATGCATGCTCTGATGAATAGCATTTACGCATGCTCTGATGAACAATGTTTATGCACGCTCTGATGAACAGTAACTTACTCATGCTTCTGAAGTCTGAATCATCTATTTAAGCTTGCCTCTGAAGCAAACATTTCGCTAACTCTAAAGACTGCAACACGTTCCAAGAATGTTGCCTCTGAAGTTGCAATGACTCTAAAGATTGCAATACGTTCCAGAGTGTTGCCTTTGATACGCAACACACTCTGAAGTTGCACTAACTCTAATAATGAAATAAAGGTGAAGTTGCCCATGTCACTAATTCTAAGTCATGCAGCTTTACATCGGCCTCTGACTCTGATTGTTCAAGCAATACAACATATGAATCCAACAATAAAAGTCAATGACAAGTCAACGACTTTGAATGAAGGTCAAAGGTTTTGATAGATTGAGAAATATATTGAATTGGACTTAGTCGTATCCTTACTTCTGAAGGTCCAAAAACAAGCTTAGTTTTGTTCCCGCTCAAATTCAATCAAGCGTATGAAGGAAGACTCAGCTGAATAATTTCCAAATGAAATCTAGAGAAAATACACACAATATATTTCTAGAAGAATTGTTCAAATCAGATTCGAAAATAGGAAAATTGCTTAAGGGTCATATTATCAAATTGCATCTTTCAGAATAAGTTTTGAAGAAAATCATGGTTGACCAAACTGGAATGAAGATACGATTCAGAATTCACAAGGGATAAAACTGAAACTCTAATTTTATCTATAAATAGTGGATCAAGACTGAAGAAGAAAGTAAGCACAACAGTATCACAAAACCTTACGAACTCAAACTTCTTTAAATACTCGAAATTCCAAGGTTTCAGTTTCAACAAAGGCATTCATCCAACTTTATACTATCCAGTGCTTAGTGCTTCATTGTTAGTGTAAGAAAATCATTGTAACAAATTTTCTTAGTAGAAGCAAAACCAAAACAGTTTCCATCTATGTGTAACCCATCCCAATAGTGGCTTTAGTGTGCCTCAAGCAATATGTGGATCTCAGGTTGTGTTGAGAAGACCTTGTTGGAACCAAGTTGGTTCTAAGTACTTAGGATTTTGATGTTTACAAAAGCACTCAATGTAATCTTATTTTGTACCTTGAATTATTAAATTAAATGCCACCAGAAGCTGAAGTAATCAGAAGCAAAAGATCAAAGGGTTCCAGAGATTGAATCTTGAAGGTACCAGAAGATACTCCAGGATGTCAAAACATCACCAGAAGATATCTTTGTTGGCCCAGATAAGAAGGAAGCAAAGTCAGAAGGAACCCTGGACCAGACCAGAAGGAAGCCTGCTAGAAGGAGACTTGATCCAGACCAGTAGAAGTCATAAGTCATACTTATTCCAGAAGTTATTTTGACCAGAAGATGGCATGGCAGTGAAATGATAAAACAGCTCAAACTTGATCCAGACTTAATCAGAGGATAAGTTAATGAGTCCAGAACAAGAGAATCAATCCAGATTTGACCCAGACCAGAAGATAGCATGGTTCAGGGTATGAAACTAAGTCAAGACTTGAAGAAATGATCTCCAGATTTGATCTAGAAATGATCCAAAACAGAAGGTAAAATGTCCAGACTGAAATATTATTTGTCCAGAGTTAATTTCAGTTCAATCTAGACCAAGTCCAGAATTGGTCCAGATCAAAGGGAAGATATTCATATCAATGGTTCAGATTTAAGTATTTGGCTCAGTGTTGGCCGAGATCAGAAGATCAGACCATGGCCCAGTGTTGGCCAAAATCAGAAGGTCAGAAAGTGTGGTCCAGCATTGGCCGAGATCAGAGGATCACAACAGATCAGACCATGGCCCAGTGTTGGCCGAGATCAGAAGATCAAAAAGTGTAGTCCAGGGTTGGCCGAAATCAGAGGATCACAGCAGATCACTTAGTATGGTCCAGATGTGGACTAGCACATAAGATCAAATGGTTCAGATTTAATCATGAGGATTAACGGTGGCGATTTAATTAAATTTTATCAAAGTATTAAAAGGATTTGTTACAAAAATAAAGTGAAGTCCTGTGGAATTCAGAAGCTGTTGGCGGGAAGAAACTAAAGACATGATTGGCCAGTTATTTTTGAAAGCAAATTTGAAGCTTAAAAATATATGTTTTTTATTTAAGTGAAGCCCGATTGGTCAAGATATTTTTGCAAGAGAATCCAGCAAGATACAACTCGAAATTAAGCTTGGAAGAGGCACTTCTCGTGTTTGCACCTTCAGACCTGACTTGTAGGGTCAAGTAGGTAGTTTTCCTCTAACAATCTGTAGATTTCATATTGTGTAGAGAAGACTTGACTTGTAAGGTCAAGGTGTTCTGTGCCTTCACAAATCTGGGTTGTCAGGTTGTGTGGAGAAGATTTGGCTTGTAGAGTCAAGGTGGTTGTGTTCCTCAAAAAGTCTTGAATTGTCAGGCTGTTTTGAGAAGTTTGACTTGTAAGGTCATGTGTTGTGTAATTCAAGGAGTTGACTTAATGGATTAAATCGTTCTAAGTGAGGAGACTGAACGTAGCTACTAAGTTGGTGGTAAATTAGAATAAATTGTTTGTGTCACTTTACTCTTGCATTCCTTAATTTTGTTACTGCTTCTGCTCTAAGTCATTAAACTAGAACCAGTTTTAATCAAATAATAAAAAAGAATCCAACTTATACAAACACAATTCAACTCTCCTTTCCCGTGTTTGCACCTTCAATTGACATCAGAACTCGGTCTTAAGATTGAGCATGTACAGTATTTGAGGAAACATCAACATATCATCTCTCTTTGATGGTGATTGTTTTGAGTACTAGAAGGACATACTAAGTAGTTTCTTAATTTCAAAAGATTCTGAACTTTGGGACTTGGTAGAAGATGGTTGTACTGCTCCAACAAAAGAAAATTGTACTGAAATTCCAAGACATGAGATGAATGATGTTCAGAAGAAGATGTACAAGATGTATCATAACTCAAGAACATTCGTGATAAATGCAATCACATTCGAGGAGTTTGACAAGTGCACCAACAAGGAGACAACAAAGAGCATTTATGACTACTTATGAAGGAGGCAAGCAAGTTCAAGAACCAAAGGCCAACATCTTAGTCAGAAAGTATGAGTTGTTCGAGATGGAAGAAGATGAAGACATTGAAACAATATTTTACAGATTTTAGACTCTGGTCACAGGATTAAAGGTACCTGAGAAGATTTATACTAATGTGAATCATGTGAAGAAAATTCTTAGGAGTCTGTCAAGCAAGTGTAGACCTAAAATTACACCTATTCAAGAAGTTAAGGATCTCAATACTCTTAAATTGAAAGAATTGATTAGCTCCTTGAGATCACATGAAATTGAGCTTGTAGAGGATGAGCCCCAGAAGAAACAGCCAACTTTGGCCTTGAAATCCAACTAGAAGAAGGTTCTTAAGGCAACAATAGAATCAAAAAAGATAATGACTTAAATGATCATAATCTGAGCTCAGAGAATGAGGAGTTGGCTTTCATATCCAAAAAAATTCAGAAGATGTGGCACAACAGAAATAAGCAATTTCCTCAAAGATATTCTAGGTAATCTAGTAGAGGAAGGAATGAAAAATCTTACAAGAAAAACATCATATGTTATAGATGCAATGAACATGGACATGTCAAGTCTGAATGTCCAAACTTGGAAAAAGAGAAACATCAGAAGAATATTTTGTAACCAGTTTTAATCAAATAATAAAAAAGAATCCAATTTAGACAAATATAATTCACCCCTTTCTCATGTTTGCACCTTCAAACTAAAGTGACCAAACTATCTATGTCTCTAGATCTGCAACATTGAGAATGCTGAAGTCATTAATTGAATATATTTGTATTGGATCAAACTTAATCTATCAATGTGGAAAAAAATAAACACCGTAATGAAACGGAAAACCAAACGTCACACTTAGCTAGTGAGATAACAAAAAAAAAATACAAAGGAAAAATATGTTTATATGAATTATTTAGATAAAACGATAGGCAAAAAAAACAATGTAAATGGGTGATTTCTGACCAAAAACTTATCCTTAATCACCCATCTTTTATGATTGGGAATAAGAGAGTCCGAGAAAATAATTAGATGCGGCGGCTAGGTTTAGTCCGAATTAAACATATAATTAATTAGTTAGTTAGTTAGTAACTATTGTACTTAACTTGTATATGTTTAGTTTTTATCAATATTCCCTTACATCCATCACTATTGAACTTGATAGTGCGCAACATGAGGAATGATTCAATTTGATATAATCTTTTATCATTTTAGATGTTGGATTAGATCAAATTTATTTTTACAAAACTGAAGTGGGGATATGATGTTTACCATTTATAAATCTGTTTATCACACCAAAAGTGACAAATCTCAGCATAATATTTTGAGAACTTTAAAAAATTTATATACTAATGTATAATATAGATTTGTAAACAAACTTGTAAGTAAAATCCCCTCTTGCGCACAATGGAATTTGGCCAAAATGTTTAGATTGATATCAAAAGTGTAAATCCTCAATTTTTGTTCTTGTTGTTTTGTTATCTTGAATGTGTTAGAGACGAATTTATTGTACTATTGAGAATTTTGTGCACATACAAATAAATTTTGAAGGACGGTCTTCGAGACACTTGTTATTGTTCGTTAGTTGGTGTCGAAACCAAATTACAACATAGTATATATTTGTTTTAATGCGTGACTAAGTGATTGGACATAAGCATAGGAAATCCAAATCTATTGCCATGACATATACAGTATGCACCGAAACCTATAAACTCAACAATACCAAAGACAAGAAAGTAATTATAACCGTACGTTGAATCTTAAGCGAAGCCCCTGTGTCTTTGATGAGTATGTTCTCATATTTTTGCTGGATGTAATGGTAAAGAGTAATCATTGATCAATAAAAATATATATTATGAAATGAAATATAAACAAAAAAGTTTATGTATTTAGTTTTAATTTTTAATCAGATATATATAACGTATTTATTACTATTTTTATTTATATTTCATTTTAAGGAGGATAATTTTTTGTACCATTATGGGCTTATGGCATTATTATCAATCCAAGGCAGTGAGGCACATAGACCCTCACCCTCCCATGCTGTTTTTCATCACAATTCGAAACCGATGCATCATTAGATACATTGTGAAGCAGACAAAGGGAAAAATAAATTTGTTGAGGAATATTCACACGTGAAAGACAATCAATCAAGAAGGTGTATATTATTATATAATTACCATTTCATTTATTGAATCACTATGAAAGTTGAAAAATGTTTCTTTCAATTATATATGATGCATGATTCTGTAAGGTACTTGATTGCTTAGAAAATCATAACCTAAATAAAGATCTGAATTTTGTTGAGTACCCATTTTCTTCTTGTCCTTTTTAAGTACAGGCACGAAGGAATTACGTAACCATCGTCAATGAACCAAATTTGTTATATCTCATAAATGTGTTTGGATCATACTTTATAAAGTAGCTCAAAGGATGGACACACGATGAAGGTATAGCTCCCAATTCCTACAATATCATCCTTAATTTCAGCTCTAATACTCTCTTAAACGAATTTATATCTCAATCTCAAAAATTAATTCAAAGGATAAGAATATTCAAACACATATACAACAAACAATCTAAGAATCTTGACAATGTATAACTTGTATAATAATAACTTATTTTCTGCTAGCCAATAAAGGGCCCCGGCAATGTTATATAATTCTCAGCAATTGGGAAATAAAATAAAGACATAAATAATTGTTTTATTAATTAATTTATAAAAATTTAGATTTAAAAAAATACACTACCACACAACCCGAGAGGTATGCATTTTGTTTTACAGCTAAAAAATTATTTAAAGAATGACAAATAGCCGAAGTTAGAGTGAGTCGAGATCATAAAATTACAAGAAAAACGTCAGTTTCTCAAAGGTAAAATCATGGGAATGCAAAAATATTCCTTGAAAAACACTTATCATTTAGAAATTTTCGAAGAGTTAAAAGTGACTGAAAAATAACTCATTAGAAACTTTTTCTAAAGTGTTTAATTTGCTCTTAGAAAACTTTTTTCAATAGCCAAACCCATAGGAAAATATTTAGTCATTTTTTAGACTTAAGTCCAGTGTGATTTTTCGTGTAAACTCATAAGAAAGTCCGCCAATTGATTTGATTTATTGTCAAATGATTTGACTATGAGTCGGTGTACTTACTTGTACATTAACTTTACTTATTCATACTAATTTATACTAATACATATTCATACTTATTCTAATTAATAACTAAATTAGAAACGCATAATAAATTATAACAAATTCGAATATACTAACACAGCGTACATTAATGGTGGTTGTAGAAGATGATCTAATTTGTTGTTAGAAAAAAAAATAGTTAAGTATAAAATGATAAATAAAGAACAAAAGTTTATGTAAATTTATAGAGAAAAAATAGGGACATTTTCTAGGGATATATCTCTCGAAAATCTCTAGAAAATTAGAAACTGTTTGACATGCCTGTCCTAATAACATATAAAGTTGTCACAGTACACACTCTCATAGAGTGACCAACATTTACATTTAAATATCTGTTTGTTTACAATACTATTGTTTTGTCATAGTTGAGTTGCCTTAATAGGAAGACCAATCATATAATTTGAATCAGGAGAATTTGTCATTTTATTGAATTAAATTTTAGAAGTCACAAACAATAAAAAACAAATACAGTAAAATATTCATTTGTGGTCATTTTGTATGAAAATGTGTATAACATTTTCTAAGACACACGTCTCTTATAATTATCTAAAAATATTATATTTGATGTCGGTGAATTAAAAATATCTTTATTTTATTTATTATTTTATATATAAACGGCAAAGGTGGGAAGAATCCTGACTTCGTAAGCGTAAAAATAGGTATTCAATTTTAAACCCCAACAAATATAGATATTTAGGGTGGTTTTTGCAGAATGTCGACATAGGGGAGGAAAAATCCCAACCCAACCCGTTACCATTTTTTTTTTTAATGAACTTCTCGTTACCATACTTAGTTGGGTTTGCCTGTTTCCGTCTAATCTTATGACATATATGTTTGAAGTCAACTTCCATAGTACAATTAAAAATTAATATATTTTAGTAATATTAAATTAAATATCGGATGTTATTTATAAATAAGTTTCATTATATTTTAAATTTAATTTAATTAAATTTTTAAATTTTATTTTTTGAGTCTATTTTGAAATGACGTTTTTTATTATAATTTTAATTTTAATTATAAAAATAATTTATTTAATTATTAGGTCAAAATATAATAGATAAATATACTAAAACTTTTAATGTAGTTAATTTTAATAAATATAGTAAGGCCTATATATAAATTAGATAAAATTATTGATCAAAATATTTGTAGCAACGATATACTCTTTTTTATAATACTGTATAACTTATCATATTTTAAATATTTATTAATTTATTTACCATTTTTTAGTTGTGGTTTTAAGACTTTTTATAATATCAATATAATTAATAAATGTTGTACTTTTAATAAAACTATTTATTATTTTCCTATAATACTCTTAATTGGTACTACTTCTCTCCGTAGGTAAGATCTCTCGTAACAAAAATGGTCCCTTTTTGAAAGAGTATTTTTAAATTATAAGATGCATTAATTATTTTTTCACAATCACACCTAATTAAATAAAAGAATTAAAAGTTCATTCGCTTCACCTTCTTAATAATTGAATCCCATCATTTTTCAGGTGTTTTTTTTTCCATGTATAACCTCTTTTTTTTAAAAACAGTCAAATATATCATACATTAAAATTTATATACCAAAATATTTTTTTTTGTTATTTCAAGAGGTTGCGACTATCTATAATCCTTTTTTTTCTGCAGTAGGAGGTCGCATTCCCAGGATGCGACCACCTGTAGGGGTGGGATTAGGCATGGTTGAGTTAGGCTTTGTTAGGCCTAAGTTTGGTTAGTCAAAAAATTCAACACCTAAGTCTTACATGTGACATGTCATAGGTTTACTTTTTAGGCTTGAGTCTTCCCTTAATAAAAGTCTAGTGTACCTTGTTAGCCTACTTCATTTTAATATTTTTGAATAAGTAATCAAACATATCTTTAAATAGATTAATGAGTTAATATGTCAATGAAATTAAGTTCTATTTTGATATTTAACATCACATTTTGAGAAATATGACTTAATATACATCCTACTTAAATTATATGTCAAAAATTAAATGAGATTAATATGCGTAAATTACTAAAAATTGAATATATAACAAAAAGATCAAAATTTAGTATAATAACTATAGTAGTAAAAAAATATTATTTATATTTATTTAAATAGGTCGGCCTAAAAGGCTTATTATGTAGCTTGTAGTCTGGTCTTTTTAACTAAATAGTATTTTTTAGAAGCTTTGGTCTTATCTGTTTAAGAAAACATTCTGCTCTGTTATGGACTTGACGTAGGCTAGGTCATAGGTCCCTGTCGGTCAGTCTGGCCTATTCCCATCCTTAACCACCTGTAACCTTTTAATTTTTTATTTTAACAAAAGAATAATGGTTAATTTAATAAATAAAAATTAAAAAATAAATTAAAAAATAAATAAAATTATATTAATAAAATCAAACAAAATACATCTAATAGAAGAAAAAGAATACATCAAAGTTAATGTAGTTGAGTAGATATGCCAAAACAAATAACGTGCTATATTATTTTAACAACTCCCTCCACAAATAAATTAGCAACTTAATTCTATTTTGTTAACAACTCCATCATATTTTTCTTCCGGATCTAACAAATAAAAAATAATAAAAATAAAAGTAAATTATATTAATGAAATCAAACAAAATACATTAAATTGATAAAAAAAATACATCAAATTGAAGAAAAAAATACATCAAATTTAAATTAATAATGTCCACCTAAATGTTCTCCAGGTCCACATCTAGGCTGTCGTCAAACTCGTCTAGCTCTTTGAACGAGTTGAGGTTGTTCTAGTTGATTCTCATTTTGATCGTTATCTTCATCATAATTTGTATGTGGATTAGAACCACTACCACCTCCCTTCGTATAATTTTGAGTTTCAAAGTTATACATGGAATCAAAAATAACATAAGTCAACTCATGAGTTGTGCATTGAGTTCCAAACAAATAATAGAAAATCTCGCGTTTTGTCGGATGATTGAGGGTTCATATTTCACTGACGGAACGTAATATTGAGTCGGTATTTCTGCATATTCAT
Source organism: Cicer cuneatum (assembly GCA_037974295.1). Classification (NCBI taxonomy): domain Eukaryota; kingdom Viridiplantae; phylum Streptophyta; class Magnoliopsida; order Fabales; family Fabaceae; genus Cicer; species Cicer cuneatum. Next base: position 72,238,984 of record JBBPBO010000004.1, read on the forward strand.
CTAGAGGCATGTAGGTGAAGTGATGATAAAGACGGTTATGTTGTTTGGTGCATGGTTTGTTCTTGCGAGGTTGATCGGGGGTTGAGTGCACATGAGGAGATGAAAACGGTTGGAAACGTTGATCACGCAGATATTGTTCGACATATATAAATAATTTGGTGTGTTGTCTAAATTAATTCATATATTATGTGTTGTGGCGTAAAACACCTTCTACGAATTGACCTTGCAATATGTAATTCTCACGCTTATTCCAATATTTAATCTCTCTTTTTTCGACCCCATTATTTTTTTCTTCAATTTAACGTATTTTGTTTGATTTTATTAATATAATTTATTTTATTTATTTATTAGATATGGAGAAAAAATAAGAAGAAGTTGTTAACAAAATATAATTAAGTTGCTAATTTATCTGCAAAATAGAAGGGAGGTGTTAATATAATATAACAGGTTATTTGTTTTGGCACATCTACTTAATCGCATTAACTTTGTTGTATTTTTTTCTATTAATTATATTTTATTTGATTTTATTAATATAATTTTATTTTTTAAAATATTTTTATTATTTTTTATTTATTAAATTAACAATAAATTAAAAGGTTCCAGAGTTGCAACCTCTCACTGCAGACAAAAAAAATTAAATGGTTGCAGAACATGAATGAAACCTCCTACAAGTAAATAGGGCATTTAGAGTTTTTTTTTTATTTAAAAAAACCCATTTTTTATCCTCTCAAAAAATAAAAATAACAAACATTTTTTATTGGTATTTTAACCTACCCTTTGTTAATGAGTTTTCTACCAACTCCTAAACCATTAATGAACTTTATGTTAAAAATAAATGAATACAACTAATGATTTTGTTTACATGTCTACATTAAAAATATAAAGGGACGGAGTGATTAATACATGTTTTGAAAAATTAACCTAGTACTATTAACGCATAATTAATTCATTTGTGGGTTGAAACTAGTATGTCATAATCAAATTATCACGTGTATATATACTACTATAAAGTATGAATTGTTTATAGCCTAAGGCATATATAGACCATTGAGAAGTCAATGTTGATTGATTTTAAATGGAAGAAGAAAATCATGATAAGCACTAGATCATAATAATAATGTAAGATGTCAACTTAGATCAAGCATGCCTAATAGAAGCTTATTAATTATATTGAATTGGACTTGAAATTCACAGAGACATGTAATTAAGATTTTTGGTTGTACATACAGGCCTAACACATTTAAGCTATGATATTGAAGTTGTTTAGCACAAATGCTTGTATTAGAAAAAGGATTATGACAAAATAATAAAGTGCTACACACATTAATTACCCCCTTCCAATATTCTCAAAAGACACAGTTACATATATGTAGATCCCAAATAACTGAACAAAGGAGAAGGATCAATAGAGAATTTTTTTAAATAAAGCAAGAAATAAATAAATTAATGTTAAATTCATTTAATTTAGATGAAAAGCTAATTCTTGTTGAACCGTCCGTAATAGTTGATTCACAGCAGCCGCAATTTCATCCACAGTGTTCAGCTGACTCCCCTCCTCTACCTGCTCCAATCAATTCATACCCAAAAATTAAAATTTATCAATAATAATTACTTCATTAAAATTTCAACAAATTAAATGGATGCCAGGAAAAATTGAAAAACTTAATGCATGTTTGGCTATAAAGTATGAATACTTGTGAAATGGTGAAGTGTCTATGCAGTACCACTACTCGTATGATATATGTGGGTACCCTTTTTTTTTTTTCTCTTTTTAGGTTGTAATTGAAATTTGTGGCTTTTTTATGTATTAATATAATATTATTTGTGTATAGAATTTTTTTAGTTGTAATTAAATATATTTTTTATTTTTAAAATTTTTATTGTGATGTTTTATTGTACATTGAATAATTTAGTTTCTTAGTTTCATCGTTATATAAAAAAAATTGTGTTTGTTATTGAGTTACATTGATTATTTTTTAAACGTTGTAACATGTGCCTGGTACCATACTCATACTTATACATAAAAAATGTTTGGATTCTTTTTGAGTTAGAAGTGAACTCACTTATCTCGCTCGTCTCAATTACATTTGATTGTGCAGAATAATAGGATTGTGATTACAAATGACCCGAATCCATTTAGATTGCGATAACTTTGATAGAATTATGGTGTGTTATATGTTTTAATTTGATGTTTTCTAATTTAATAGAAATTTTATTTATATTTGAGATTGGAATAATATTATATATTTGTTAAGAATTGATTATGTAGTTATAAGTGAGATAAAATTATTAACTTAGTTATATAAAATGTTTCACATATTGATTGTAATCAACTTTTGTGATACTAACAAAATCTAATAAATTGTGAATCTAAAATGAATCATAAATTAAAAAACTAACCTTGACACTAACTGAATAAAGGACCATATCACCCGTAGTGGTAACATTGAGGTGAAGAATAGTAAACCTAAGACTTTGTAACCCAACAACAATCTTCATAAGCTGTCCTGTTTGTTTCTTGGACAGTATCTTCATGTTGGCATGACTATCCACCATGGTGACTTCAATATCTGCCACTGCCCATTGTTTGTGTTCCATAGTGAGTGTGTTACTCTGAGTTGCACCTGTTGTGTACTGAGGAAAAGTGAAGAATTCAGCAAAAGGTGTTCCATTTAAGCCTATTTGTTTCGTTTTCTTTTGGCCCCCCATGGACTGTAAAAGCTGTTCTAATTCCTTCACAAAGTTTATTGCTCCCCCAATAATTGAAGCTTGGTCACCCTGTTTTTCAATCACAAAACATAATATATTGTATTGTCATTTTCAGTTAACCAATTGAAGTTACATAATAATTAATTAATTAATTAATTTGACTCATCAAAATTTTATACACAAGTGTCATTAGTTGAGAACTCATCTCATCTTATGCTCTTTATTCAATAGTTTTTTTTTTAATAGACAAATACTAATAATTTATTAAGAGAAGGAAAATATTGGCAACAAAACAAATCATTTTGTTATTTCTTAACATACTTTGATTCAAAACAAAATAAAAATAAAAATTATGATTGAAACTGACCCTTTGAACATAAGAAGAAGGCATCAATGATCGAAGCACATTCAAATACTCATTCATTTGTTTTCGACGATTGCGTTCAACTGTAATGTGAGTCATCCTCTGGTTTTCAATTTCCTCCTTATTCTTTGTGTTCTTAGTACGACGTCGTTTTCTCCGTCCCACGGCTGTCACAGTAGCTTCGACGGTGGAAGAAAAAGGCTCCGTTATAGTTTGATCAACAGTGCAAACTTCAGGAGAGGAAGAGTGTGAACATAATTCCCATTGATCCTTAACAGAACAAGAATCCCAATTTGCATGTTGATTCTGTCCTACGTTGTTATTAATAATTCCTAGAAGAACATTCTCTTGTTGTTCTTCTTCACCCACCAAAGAATACATGTAATTATTATCCTTGTAATTATATGTGAATGGATCTTGTGGGAAAACCACAGTTTCAAGTGCCATCATACAGAAGAGATAAGGAAAAAAAAATTGAAAGTGATGTTGTAGGAGAGAAATTAAGATAGAAAGAAAATGAACATAAAAGTCCCAAACAAAAGAGCTATATTCCCGAAAGAGAAAACAAAGTCACCCTTTTTATGATGGACTTGTAGTTGTGAAGAAAAAGGTTTGTGGGTTTTAAATAGGATTGTTCAAAGTTTCAATCTAACAAAGACAAAAAAGCTACAGAGTAATGCACGTGAGGTTTCATTTGTAATTGTAGACCAATTCCTTGACCATCCAAAGGAAAATGAAACACACAGATAGATAGATTCTCTTTGCCACTTTATTTCTTACTTATAATTCCTAGTAAGTTCGGTGTTTCTCTAACTTGTACCCAAAATAATTACTGTTTCTACCATCATCCTTTCTAAATAATTACGGTGATTAATCTTCGAAGAATGTGTTGCACATATAAGACTTGTTAAACTCCATTCAACAAATTTTATTACTCCTTTGTTTAATGCATTTGATTCATTCACACGTATTAAAAAAACTATGATATATGAAAGAAAGATAATGGTAATTTTATTAATTTATTTTTATCATCTAGTGATGTATTCTCATTACAATAAATATAAAATAAAAAGTAATAATTTATTTTTATCATCTAGTTTTGGATTGTCATAAAATTTTGGTCGGTGGAGTCTCATCCAACCTCTTATGTTTACTCGTTTTTATTAGATTATAGTTTCCAATATTATAACCTCTTATGTTTACTCGTTTTTATTAGATTATAGTTTTCAATATTATAAAATACATTATTAAATTTTAACTTTTACAGTACATCGGAGACAAATAGACAAAATGGGAGGCATATGATCGGTCGAGTTTCATTGCAATTGGCCCTAGTTTTGGTGCTCGATCCATTCTTTCTTTAATCAATCTACTTCCATGTATTAGGAGCGAAAGGTCTCTAAGATGGATATACAGACCCACAATCTCTATGATAACTCAAAAAAGACCATGATAGGAAAGTAACTTTTAGGGAACGATCAATAACACATGACAAAACGAGAAGAGGTCGAGGAAAAGAAAAAGGCAAAACACTTTTTACACAAATACTTATTTAATATATTTTGAATTTCTTATCACCTGGACTAAATACATGTTGGTTTTAAAATAATAATATTGATTTAAAACTACATGTTGTTATGTACTAATAATAGTAACAATAATAATAATAATAATAATAATAATAATAATATAAATTGAGTCAAAAAATGTACTAATAAGTAAATGAATTTTTTTGGCTAAATAGCACCCGTGGTCCCTTAACTTAATTTTTGGTAATTATTTGGTCCTTTATTATTTTTTTTCCCATTTTGGTCCTTTATGTTTTTAAATAATTTCAGACTCAACCTTTAAGTGGCGTTCCGTTACAAAAAAAGTTAAAAAGTTACCCCTCTGTTTCCTTTTCCCTGGGTTTTCTCTCACTTTTATGTTTCTTTTGTTTGGTTTAGGGTTACCTTTCTTCTCCCATTCACTTTCTCCCTTCATATCCTTTCTTCTCTTCTCCCATGTCATCTCTTTCCTTCATCGTCTTCTCTATTCTCATCCCCCTTCCATGGAAAATCATATTCATGGTTGCCAAATTGTGCTTGTGGCCTGAAACCTGTAATTCGCACAGTGACAAAATGGGGTCCGAACAGAGGAAGAAAATTTTGGGGTTGTAGGAATTTTGTGGTAAGCATAAATACCTTTGGGATTTAGGGTTTTAAGATTTAGGGTTTTTAGATTTGGTTCAGATGAAAAAAAAATTATTCGATTATTACTGAAATTTTTTTTTATTGATGCTGTCTTTGTTCATCAATTGTAGAGTTATGACATTGAATGTAGATGCAATTACTTTGTTTGAGAAGATAAGAAAGGAGATGAAGGGAGAAAGTGAATGGGAGTAGAAAGGTAACCCTAAACCAAACAAAAGAAACATAAACGTGAGAGAAAACTCATGGAAAAGGAAACAGAGGGGTAACTTTTTAACTTTTTTTTGTAACGGAACCCCACTTAAAGGTTGAAGCTGAAATTATTTAAAAACATAAATGACCAAAATGGAAAAAAAAAATATAAAGGACCAAATCGTTACCAAAAATTAAGTTAAGAGACCACATGTGCTATTTAGCTTATTTTTTTTGTCAAAAGTTAAGTTTGTATTTAAATGTATTATTTTTTATCTTAATTCTTCTAAGTGACCGCCCAATAGTAAGTAAGGTATAAAAAAAAAATTGATATGTGTGTATGTGGCTTTGTAGCTTATAAAAAAATTAATAACAAATAAATTTTTGTTTGTAGACCTAAAACAGAGTTTTACCAATTGTATCTTTGAATTAATCATATCTCTAATTCTTTAGATTGTGTTTGGATGAAATAATTTTTTGAAAGAATGTAATTTTTTAAGGGAATTCAAATCCTTCAATATAAATTACTTTATTTGGATAATAAATTTAAAGAATTTTCTAAATAAAATGATTTTGATGTATTTTTTCAAAGCTAAATTTAAAAATCCTCAAATTACACCTAAAACCTAAAAATTTAAAATTCTTCTTTATTTTATAATATGAATTATGAAATTGTCACTATAATTTTTTAAATTTACAATTTTGACCCAAAATTTTGAAATTTCAATTTGGCCCAGATTTAATTTTCATTCTTGCACCTAAACTTTTGAAATTTATAAAAATAACTCAATTATAAAAGAACAATTCATGTGTCAAAACAACAAAATTTAAAAATAAAATAAATTTAATTGAAGCATTTGATTGTCTAAAAAATCTAATTTCTATAAGATTTTCAATTTTCTCAACCAAATACACCCCAAGAACAATAACATTGATAATCCCGAGTTCAACTAAGATGTACATAAAATTTGATCAAATAAGTGTTTTAGTTAGAATCTAAATTTGTTATTGAAATGTATTATTTCAAATATATTATGTTTAGTCATGTTATTAATCATAAAGAGTAACATATTATTTTCATTATCCAACAAAACAATTCCCTATTTTCCGTTTTGTGCATTATATGCTTTGAAGACCGATGATTGTTATTATTGTTAATGTATCATATCATATAAAATATCAAACTTCAATCTAGTTCGTGAACACCGTATCCTCAATTCCACCATATTAAATTGTATGTTGAAAGGAACAATCAAACCATAGCTGAACAATTAAATAATGTAATTAAAGTACTTTGTGCAAAACAAAAAATGGTTGGGTTGGCAACAGATAAAAAAAACTCATTTATATACTCTATTGTACTATATTGTAAACTACTTACATATCCAATTGAATATTCTCTTCTTCTACCACGAGAAGAAAAACAAAGATGAGAGGAGAGAATATAGGAAATTAATAAATAATGGCGAGATTAGATGAATTAAGAGAAAAAAAGAAAAAGAGAGAATGAGTATCCTATAGTAAGAGTATCCTATAAGTGCAACTCAAATAATAAAAAATTGTAAAAACATTTAATATGATGAATCTTGAGTTCGAACTCACACTACTTATGTATGTGCTTCTCGTCATGGTGTGCATTTTTTGCAGTTAGTCTCATTAGAAACAAAATTAAAAGATATGAATAGTTTCTTTGAAGAACAGTAATCTCCCTCATCAATGTTTATATACTCTATCAAGCTTAAGGACAAGGTGGTCCTTTACTTACTATATATGCACGAGTGCAGAGTTGCTTGCCTTAATTAACATTTCCACTTACAAGATAGCACATAATTGAGCATGAATATTATGATGATGAATTTAAATAGTTATTTTAATATAAGAATTGGAGTATCCTTTATAATCTATTTAATAAAATTATTTTGCTTATAAAAAAAGCATTTCCACTTACAATGTAGGGTCGGACTAACGTTTCTTAATTTGTATTAATTTGGGTAATTTTTGTATTAAGTCGCTGTTTGTTGGTGGAATTGGAAGAGTTGATTTGGAGTCATGTAAAGTGTTGGTTTTGGATGTATATTTCATCCCTTAGTATATCTTGTGCTAATATTAAGTATATAAATAAAATTCATTTTGCCTCTGAAGAAAAATATAAGAGTTTAAGGAGTGTTGTTTTGGTAAGTTTTGACCAAACCATAAATACTTAAATCGATAAGTTTTATGTGGGGTTGGAAATTTGTAGTATATTAATTATTATGTTTGTACAAATCATAAATTTACATCGATCGTGTTTATTTATTTTTCAATATTTTCTAATTAACAATTTGTTGGGGCTATTTAATTTTTTATAATTATTTATATTTTATAGGTCATGTTAACGAGTGTCCTAAGAGCACTTATTAAGAAATGAAAAAAGAAAATAAAAAATAAATTTTAAATGAAAAATCTCTTTTATATAATTTCAAAATATGAATTACACAAATTTCAAAATTTGTCTATATTTGAATTCTTAACAAGGATCATTGAGACATTTGTTAACATTTTTCATATTTTATTAGATATAAATAATTATGCTCTAAATATGAAAGTAACGTATCATTATTATATACCATATATTACTCTATTCGTTTTACGATAAATGACGCTTAAGATTTTTGTCTAAATATTAAGAAATGTAAAAATAAGAAGAAAAAAAAGATATTATTTTACTAAATTACTATTATCATTACGAAGTATAATAATATTTTAAAAGTTGTGTATAAAGTAATTAACGAAAAGTAATATAAAAAAAAATAATTAAAGTTATATTGAAAATTGTGAATAACATTTATTTTGAAACGATTTTTTTTACTAAAGTGACATTCACTGTATTATAATACAGAATGAGTATTATGTATTGTTAAATAAAATTTTGAGTAATTTTGGTGTTAAATAAAGTTTATTTTATTATATACTAAAATCTATATGTAGATTAATTAATATAATATTTTTGCATGAAGCATATATATATATATATAGAGGTATGGATATTTTGTATAAATGTGTAAAGAAAGAAATAATATTTCAATAGTTTCACTTACATTTAAATAATAGTATTTCACTATAAAAAAATTAATAAATATTTCAATTTTATATTAAATATCTTAATATGTTTAACGAAAATCGCATAACTTATTTATATTCACAAATAGTTGTCACACTAATAAACTGTTCCAATAATTTATAAATTTGGAGGGTCATGGTCTGTGGTAGATCTAGGTTCATTTTTGGTTATAATAATATGGTGGTATTGCAGGACATGGAAATGAGAAAGAAGACGAAAAGCTGGTGGATGAATCTCAGATTCAGAGAAGGATCCTTTTAAGAGAACAAAATGAAGTGGTATGAAGAACAAAAAATAGACAATAAAAAATAAAAGAACAGGGACAAAAATTGAGGCATTGGACAAATATACATGGTACAGAGTTCAGAGGAATCCATGTGACCAAACACACACAAGGGTCATTCCGTAATCATATACCATCAAGACTCAACTGAACATGACCTTCTCTCTCTAATGTTCCCCCCCCTCCCGAGGATCACGTACTCTGTTTTTCTCTTATTCTCGAATTGGTACTATTTTGATGCTTAAACTTGTGAAAATAATTTATTCAAATGCAAATAAAAATAGTATAATTAAATTAATAATGGTTAATTGAAAATGATATTTTTAAATTTTTAAGCGTTCAAAATTTATATTTTGTTAAAAAAATTTAAAAATTTATAGCGATTTTTAAAATTTTTTAAACACATAAAAAATTGTTTAAAAATTCGATTGATACACATGAATTGACTTAAAAGTATAAATTAAAATTATTGATAGAAAACATTTGAAGAATTATTGTTCAAAGAAAAATTTTAGAGAGACTAAAAATAAAATATGATATATTTATAAGAACCAAAAACTTATTTAACTGTTGATTTAATTTCAATTGTATTTTCGTTGATCAATTTAATGAATGACCGATTTTTGTGAATATGCAGAAAACAAAAGATACATCTAGAGTGTGTAATTTTGATATATTTAAAGATTATAATGGCAACCGAGTCAAAAATTAAAAAAAGACTATAGTCACAACAACGTCTTACACATTTATGAATCAAAATGATTTTTATCATGTGAAAGTGAAGGAGTATGTGTACCTACTTTAATATTTCATGTAAGAGAACTTCTATGGTAGATTTAATAATTAACATATTTTGGTTCTATCAAATTAAATAATTAATAATTGAATGATATATCATCTATAAATAAGTTTGACTATATTTTATCGTTAACACGCTAAATTTTTAAGTTGTCTTTCGAGTCTATTTTGAAATGACGTTTTTTGTTATGATTACTGAAGTCAAAATTGAACAGATACATCTATCAAAACTTTCAATTTAGTCAAACTTTAGTAAATACTATACTAATGACCATATAAATAAATTAAATACAATTATTAATCAAAATATTCATAATATCAATACACATTCATATTTTAATAGTACCATATAATTTTTCTTCCAATAAATGTGAGTATTTTAATTATACTATTTGAGTCTTTTAAACATCGTTAGAAGTTCCGTTATGATGATTTTTTTTCTGCAGGTCGCATCGCGATTATCTATAATCTTTTATTTTTTTTATTTTAATAAAGGAATCATTGTTACTTTAATAAATAAAAAATAATAAAAATATTAAAAAAATAACAAAATTATATTAATAAAATCAAACAATAGAAAAAATAAATAAATCAATGTTAATACAGTTGAGTAGTTGTGCCAAAATAAATAATTTGCTATATTATTTTAACAATTTCCTTTTATTTTACAGATAAATTAATAACTTAATTTTGTTTTGTTAACAACTCATTCCTATTTTTCTCCGGATCTAATAAATAAAAAATAATAATAAAAAAGTAAATTATATTAATAAAATCAAATAAAATACATGAAATTGAAGAAAAAAAATACATCAAATTTCAATTAATGATGTTCGCCTAAATGTCATTCAGTTCTACGTGTTTAGGCTGTCGTCGAACTCGTCTAGCTCTTTGAACGAGTTGAGGTTGTTCTGATTATATGAGTTCGACGACACGACAGATGTGGAACTGGAGGACATTTAAAGGGACATCATTAATTTAACTTTGATGTATTTTTTTTCTTCCGAATTTGATGTATTTTTTCCTTCAATTTAATGTATTTTGTTTGATTTTATTAATATAATTTACTTTATTATTATTATTTATTAGATCAGGAGGAAAAATAGGAGAGATTTGTTAATAAAATGTAATTAAGTTGTTAATTTATCTGTAAAATATGAGCAATTTGTTAAAATAATATAACATGTAACACGTTATTTATTTTGACAGATATACTCAACTGCATTAATTTGATGCATTTTTTTCTATTAAATGTATTTTATTTGATTTTATTAATATAATTTTATTATTTTTTATTTATTAAATTAATAGTTATTCCTTTGTTAAAATTAAAAATTAAAAAAATAAATTCAGAGTATTTTAGTATAATTTTTAAAAAGAGGATATAGATGGAGAGAAAAAAAACCATCATGATTCGTGTGTATAACTTCATTCATTTTTAAGGAATCGGTTTTTAACTACTTCATTATATTTAAATATGCGTAAAATCGGTTTTTAGCGCACACATGAAAACATATAAATTATTTAATTATTTCTAAAATAAATATTATTTAATTTTTTTATCTTCTACTTTTTTTATTTTTTATTTATGTGTTTGCGTCTAAATTTATAAGAAAGAATCCTGTGAATACACAAATGTTTCTCTTGAAAAGAGATAATTTGAAAGTTACTTTTGCTTCAAAATTACTTGTATGCTGCATTCTTTAAATAATTATTTTTTATTAATTATTTTTTTAATATATAGAATACAAATATTTTTTATTAATTATTTTTTAATAGATGCAAAAGTTTTTATATTTGATACCACAGACACTACGTACGTTGGTACAACTAATAATAATTTTTGTGTTTTTTTTTTTGTACGAATTATAATCCCATTTCATTTTATATTCATTTCAATGACATGTTGTAGAGGGAAGAATAAATTAACCATTTGACCACATCTCGATGAGACATTCTCTAGGTTTTTTTCCCATTTTTCTTGGGTCTCTTTATATCGCTAACACCATAGTTGTACTTGTTTATTACTCCCATTCTAATCGCATTTTGAGTCATTCGATCAACGTTTTGATTACATAAATGATTACAATTAACCTTTGAGTTATTCCACACGCAAGGTATCATAAAATAATGCTAGATTATACAAAGGACTCCATGACATCTAAAGTCTTATTAACTTTTTTAATACACCAACTAGACTAATATTAAGATCTGCTGCCAGTATATATACAGTTATATTACTAATTGTTTTATTAAACAATGTTATTGCTATATTATTCATTTGTTGTTGATTAGGAGCTCAGAAAATTATTGTTGGTAGTGCACTTAATTAGTATTATCATATTATCACAAGTGGCCTATAACCACATTACTCAAATTATTGTCATATGAATAGAGTAATCCTTTCTTCATTGTTTTTAAGGATTGCATCATGATCCTCAGTAATTCTCGTTCAATTTCTGAAATTTTTATAATGAAGTATTGAAATCAAACACTGTTTATTATTTCTCTTTTTTTATTGGTCAGCACAATAAATGTAAAACAAATTATAGGTACATATATTTAATCATATCTCACCACATAAATATTTCTAAATTTTTTTTAATAATCAATATAACAAAGTGGTACAATTGTGAGACATAATTTTTTCTTTTTACGAAAATGATAATTTCATTAACAAAAGTATGATAATAAATAAAAAATTATAGTCGTAGAAATATAAAAAAGAATCTCTTCAATCTAAATATAATCTAAATTATAAAGAATATATTGGCTAAATAATAGAAAGTTTAGTTAGTATCACAGCTAACATATAAAAAATTTAAACTATAAAAACAAACATTAAAATAATTAAAATGAATGTAATCCTCGATAATAGAACAATTGCGAGACATAATTAGATACTACAGTTTTTTTTCCATGATTACATCCATAAAAATTTATTATTTGACATAAAAAGAATATTATTTACATTTTAAAAATGTTTTATCAAAAGTAAAATTTAAGCACTCAAACTTTGATTAAACATGCTGGCATAGGCTACATATAGATTGATAGATTGAAAGTGTATTTGACTTTTTTTCTTCTATAAAGATAGTAAATACTACTAAAAATTATCACACACAATTATAAAAATTTCGAATTCAAACTCAAAAAATAATATTAAATTTAAAAATATTGACGTTTTATCGGCATTTTATCAATTAAGTATTAGGATTTGGTAGTGTATTTTTGAGTTTTATATAAGTTAAATTAAATTTCTTAAAAGTATAATGGATTAAGTTGGACACGTATAGCTCCAACTATTATATTATGATGATGACTTGTTTATTTTTTTTCCCTATTTTGGAACACAGGGCTACACCTATTGTATCACACGCTCACCTAATGAAAACAAGAATAATCCAGATTAGGACTAAGTAAATAACTCATGATGTTAATTAATTTTTTTTGGTTAATTGCATGTGCTTGAACCACAAAACACGGTACCTGCAAGTCTCCAAGCGCATCATCCGGGAACAAGGTACATATAGTTTATACCAATTTGGTATGATAATGTATTAAGCAAACCGATTTGGTCAGAGATTTGGTTTTATTAATTTGCTATACTCATAGGTTTGTTGACTTGTTTAAGAAACAAAACCATATAGGGTACCTCAAATTCTGGAAACCTGCGTTTTGTTTTATATGTTGCTGTTTGCTGCACATATTCTAATATCCTAATTAGCAGCCCCTAATTTTTACTGCCTCTTTGCCACTTCAAGGTTGCTGTTTGTTTTGCTCCTTAAATTATACTTCAACTAATCTACAATATCATTTTGGTTAAGCTATTTACACTAGTGTTGAAGTGTATGTTTAATTAACAGTGATCCGATTAAAATGCCAAAAATGATTTCCATAAGTTAATTTATGCTAAAAATAGACTGAGACATGTTTTAATAGGAGACGGTAGATAACTAAATTTAAATTATACAATTGAATATAGATTAATTATGATTGAAAACTAAATTTAAATTATACAATTGAATATAGATTAATTATGATTGAAAGTTATTTAAATATCACATAATTACTTAAAACAGTCACTTTTTTTTTTACAATTTTAATCATTTATTATTTAATCAATAAATAAAATTCATTAAAATAATTTTAAAAAAAAAAACTATTTTATTGTCTTACAATATTCTTTCGTATTCCAATCTAAATTGGACTTTTAACTTTTTATTTTATTTTTTATCCGCAATCAAATTCTAACCTAAATTTTAAACATTCTAAACATCCTAAAGAAAGTTTTGATAAGTTGATTTTCCACCTACCTGTGACTTTTGATAAGCTTTTGTCTTGTATTTGACTATTAAGTTTCTTTATTAGTTGCTCTAGCTCAGTGGGGGCAACTTAAATTATATGTATGTGTCAAAGGCCACTCTTTTGCTTAACTTTATAATTCTAGTGAGTCTGTGTAATTGGGCTTCTTCTCTTGAGCTATGGACTCCCTCTTGTAAGGTACTTTGGGCTTGAGTGTTTTTCTTGGCCCGGACTTTTATATGAAATTAAGTTGATAATTTAAAATAATAAAATGTTAAGTAAAGAATAATAAATTGCATAATATTAATTAAAGTACACTTAAAATACAATTAAAATTACTTTTAAAATTGAAAGTAACACTTTTTGTACATTTTTTTAACTGTGATACTTATGAGATAGAAGGAGTGTGAAATGTTTTATAATGTATAAATTTAATGATTAAAGTAAATATGTTTAATAACAGTTACTTTCCCAAGTGGTATAACATTTTACACTAACTTTGTAGTATTTTTTTTTTTTTTTGTTATTTCAAATATTGTACTGTTTTTTCTCCTTTTTATACTCACCGTGTTGATTCAAAAAATAAATAAATATTAATTAAAAATAAAATTAGGACTCATTTTAGTCTCTAATAAAAATGACAAAACCTAAATTGACCAATGCAAAAAAATAAAAAGTAATAAAAATTTGGAACAATTTAATCAATAGTTGAACCATGTCTGGAAAATAAATAATTAGATCCTTAACAATAATTAAAAAAGAATAATTTTGTCCCTGATAATAATTTAAAAAGAGTTAATTTCGTCCTAAAGAAGAAAAAAAAACCTTAATCGTTTTTTTTAACAAATTGTTCATTTTGTTCTTTCTCTTTTTAAAACATTATATAGGTATATTATTGTGACTACAAATTAAGTAACATTTATTTTTCTTTTTGTACAGTGTTGGTACAATTTTGTTGTTGCTGTAAGTTATGGGTCTTTTGTGGAATTGACAGGTATTATTGATATTTTATTGAATAATTATTTTCTATTGGATGACTTTGTTTGAATGTTAAAGAAATTAAAGAACAAACATGAATGGTTCATTGAAGAATAATACATTATTTATTGACTATTGTGTTATAAGGATTAAATTGTTTCTTTTTTATTAATATTGAGGACCAAATTGCCTCCATTCAATTATTATTGGAGACCTAAGGGAGTTTCTAACATGATTAAGGTAGAGATTAAATTGTGTTTTTTTTTTTTTTACTAAAATTTGTCTTTACTTCTCCCAAAGACCAAATTTTAAATCTCTTAATTTTTTTCCCGAAATTAAAGTAAATCTTCATTATTAAAATTACCATTTGTCATTTTATTTTTTAAAAATTCTTATTTTTTTATTAAAAAAAAATCTCTTAATCACATTTTTTTTTTCAAAAACTATCTGCCAATCAATTTTACTAAACACTTTATATTTAATTTGTTAACTTATCAAGTATGAAGTATTTTATTATATAATACAGGTTTATTCGTTATCGACTATATAATACAGATTTATTCGCTATCAAGAATCGACGTTTAATCTTCTTCGTCAATTAGAGAAGACTAACTTAAGGTATTTTTTTATTTAAAATCATCCCTCTAATTATTTTCTCTCTCCTTTTTTTAATTTAAATAAGTAATTGTCACATTGATTTAGTTTTACTTTTGTTTTTAACATGTAAAATCATCGTTTGAGTGTGACATTATTTTGTTATTCGTTTCAATGTAGCATCGTTTGATTTTTTTTTTTTTGCTTGTTGCGGTGCTCGTTTAGTTTAAATTGATAAATTATACTCTATCTATTAGAAGTTCAATCAAGAATTTTGGCGTCATTGATATTAAAGATCAAAGAACATGAGTATTTCAAACAATTTATTTTTGTAATACTCATATATATTTTACCATTATACTCCCTCTTATTCTATATATAAGAATTTTTTTCTCTATATATAAGAAAAAAATTACGACTTTTAAAGTACAATTATCTTGTAAGTTACTTTTAAACTCTTATTTAACATGTTTATTTTTTTAATATTGATAGTAGATATTGAATGTCTCACGATTTTTAATAAAAATATATGTTGAGAAAAAATCTCTTTTAATGATAACAAAATTATCTTAAGATTATGATTACACTAATGCGTGCATTTAAGTATTGTACTAAGAAAGGAACAGGATCCAAAGATCGCAACCTCCTTTCCAGAAGAATGAATGCATGCAGGAAACAAAGCCGTTAAATCCATTAAGAAAATCTGAAGTTAAAACACCAGAAGCAGAACATCTGGAATAGAAAACCAGAAGCTGAAGCAGAAAACCTGAGAGTTGAAAACACCAAATAAAGCATCCAGAAGATACCAGAGGATGCATCCTGAAATCACCAGAGGATATCTTTGTTGGCCCATATCAGAAGGAAACAAAGTCAGAATGAGACATGGACCAGACCAGAAGGAAGCCTGCCAGAGGAAGACTGGATCCAGATCAGAAGAAATCATAAGTCAGACTTATTCAAGAAGTTCTTCTGACCAGAAGATGGCCTGACAGTGATGTGAAAAACAGCTCTGAATTAATCAGAAGATAAGCTAAAAGGTCAAAACTGAAATATCCTTTGTCCAGAACTAATCCAGACCCAGTACAGTGTTGGCCAAGATCAGAAGATTAGACCATGGCCCAGTGTTGGTCGAAATCAGAAGGTCAGAATAAATGGCCCAGTGTTGGTCGAAACCAGAAGGTCAGAATAAATGGTCCAGTGTTGGCCGAGATCAGAGGATCTCAGCAGACCAGCTTGCTAGTCCAGATTAGCCGATATCAGAAGATGAAAATCATAAATGAATATCAGAAGATATACATCTGAAGATGAATTTCAGAAGAAACATGTTAGAGGATAAAAAGATGAACATCAAAGGATAAAACTCAGAAGATGAACTTCACATGATAAACATCAGAAGATGAATACCAGAAGATAAAATTCAGAAGACGAACTTCACATGATAAACATCAGAAGATACACACCAGAAGATAAATATCAGAAGATGAACTCTATAATGTAAACATCAGAAGACAGATACCATAAGGTGAACTTCAGACACCAAAAGGAAATTACCAGATGATAATTTCTAGCTGCTAATTCATCCTCTCACATTAAGAACAACTAACAGTTCCAGAGTATCAAAAGCTGCATCATTCACGACCAGAGAAGGGTCATGGCTTGGAACCAGTTGTTAAAAACATATGGAATGTTCTAACCTCCTGGAAAGCCAAGTAAAGAAGTAACCTCTCATGTGCCAGACTGAAAAAGGACAGAATGGCAAGGCTGTAAATTCGGAACAACAGTGAGGTTTATTACATCTTGAAAAAACGGTCATAAAGGAAAATTTTCTTGAAGAGAAAGTTTCCTTCTCTCTATAAAAGGAAGGTTGCTCTTCTTCAGCAATACACACAACTACACGAGCAAAAAACAGAAAAATATCAAGAGGCTATTAAGAGCAATTATCAATCTCCTTTCAAGCTTTCTATAATCTTTCACTAGATCTTTGTTTCATCTTTATAGAAAGTAAATCATGTCAAACTACTTCATATCATTTTTAGGCCTTCAAGTGAGTAACACTTGAAGAGAAATCAGAAGGAAAGAATTGTAAGCTTGGTGAAGCTAAAGAATACACAGTTTGTAATCAACCACAGTGAGAAACTGATAGCTTTTGATACTTAGTAAAAAACTCACTAGAGTGTGAAGACTGGATGTAGCCTTCATTGGGTGAACCAGTATAAAATTCGTGTGTCATTATTCTCTCTCTCAACTCTACTACATCTGATAAATCATCCTTTGAAAGAGGACAGCAATTTAAAACAGTAACAGAATTTTAAAACCTTAAATATCTCTATTCAACCCCCCTTCTAGTGATATTCTAGTTACTTCAATATATATGTTAAAATAATAAAAAAGTTAAAACAATTAACATGTACATTAATTTTGATATATTTTTTGTTAATTTCTCTTAATAAATAATATGAGATATTATGTTATTTACTTGGATATTTTGAATTTAATTATTTTGTTTACCGATTTTGAATTTAATTATTTCTTTTTTACCGATTTTGAATTTATATAGTTATATATACATATACAAGGCAGTTGACTTTAATTATCCTTTTCTGCTTGTATATAAAAGTTTTTACCCCATACCCTTTTACCTTTACACCCATAACTGCAAGGAAATGATCTTTTTATCCTCGTATAAATTATAAAACCTAAAATTTTTTACCGTTCCATCATTTGATATTTCCGAAAAAAAGTGAATGATTTTTTTCAAACTTTACAAATTTTCCAGTACACAAAATACACTTCGAAAAACTTTTTTCAAGTTTTTCGATAATTATCCTAAATCATAAAAATTTAAAAAAATAAAAATTTGGTATGTACTGGAAAACTTTTATTTAGTTTTTCAGTAGTATTAATTTTTATGCTTCTGTACCAAAAACTTTTAAAAAAGTTTTTCGGTAGAAACTTCGTCTATCAAAAATTTTTTTAACATATTTTTTAGTAATTGAAAAACTTTTTTTTTCCATAAATCTTTGAATAGTATAAAAAAAAAAAGCGAATTTGAGTTGGTAAAATAGTAAAAAAGAAGTCAAGGGTAAATTTAGTATTTTTAAAAATTTATGGAAGTATAAGTATAAATGTAGAGGTATAGGGTAAATTTTTCTAATATATATATATATATTTAATTTTAATAAGCTTTTTTATTCTCTGAATGAATGGGCCGAACTTGCTGAGGCCTTACAACTCTCTAGCATAAGAATTAGAGGAAAAATTTACTCTACACCCCCACATATATGAACTTAAACCTTCACAAATTTTTAAAAATGCTAAATATATATATATATATATATATATATATATATATATATATATTATTTTATCAACTTCAATTCAAATTTTTTTTATCATTTAAACATTTTCGAACCAAATAAAAAAAAAATTTCGAAAGTTACCAGAAAACATTTAAAAAGATTTCCGGAATAAAAAGATTTACTGGAAAACTTTTTTAAAGTATTTCGATACAGAAGAGTAAAAAGGTGTGTACCAGAAACTTTTAAAAAAGTTTTCCAATACAGAAGTTTAAAAACATATACTGCTGGAAAACAGTACACACCAAAATAAATTTATTTTATTTTATTTATTTTTATAAATTTTAACATATATGATAAACCGCTATTATTATGTGATAAAACATGTATCGATACTACCAACGTTTTTTACACAGAACAAATATAAATAATTATAATTAATGTTAATATTGTAAAAATCTATTATTGTGATTAATTATTATAATTTATTTTATATCATGGACGATGAAGTATCAGCATCACGCGATGTTTGTATTATTTTGCCGTATCTTCATCGTGCACCAACACCCACTAAAAAAAATCAGGTCTAATTAGTTAAAAAATCAGAATTAAAAAAATTAAAAATTAAAAAAATTAAATAAAAAAGAAACATTTATGGAAAACTTGAAAATCAAGTTTTTCGATAACTACCGGAAAACTTAAAAAAAAATATTTTGGTAGTGTGTTGTACTCTATAAATGTTTGAATCAAGTTTTCTGGTAGTTTTGGAAAACTTGAAAATAGTTTTCCGGAAACAACATATGAACCGGAGTGTAACTCTTTACCAGAAAACTTGAAAAAAGTTTTCCGTAGTATATGTTGTGTAATGAAAAATTTAAAATAGTTTTTCGGTAAAATTGGAAAAAAAATTATTCACTTTTTTACTTGAAAGGTCAAATAGTGAAATGGTGAAAAATTACAAAAATTAAAATTTATACGAGGATAAAAAGGTCATTTTCTTACATTTGTTGAGTAAATGTTAAATGTGGTGGTATAGGATAAAATTTTCGAATTACAGCTAGAGGATGGGGTAAGAATTTCATGAAGTGTGGATAGTAATACTCTACGTGAATATGTATGAACAAGCCCAAGAGTTTCGTGATTATCATTTTGGGCTTTGAAACTCACTGAGTTATTCGGAACATAAAGTATTTGAATATGCATGAACAAGATGAATTTAAGGGGGGAAACTGTTTGAAAAATTCTAATTTTGATATTTATACGATGCAGACATTCTAATTACGAGACCAATTGGACACATTAATCTCATTTATTGGTTTCAGTTGGAAATAATCTAATTGATTAAAGGAATCATAGTTAAGGGACCAAAATAAAGTAAAAATTGATTAAATAAACTAGTATACATTCTACATTTATTAATTTATTATTCAATGGTACAAATGTCATTATTTATGCTGCTACAATCATATGTTATTTTCAGATAAAAAAATAGTTTTGAAAAATAAGTTCTAATATTTGAAGATATGATTAAGTTGAGTCTCAAATTATCAACTACGACATTGTTAAAATAAAATAACTCGATTATAAAGTATATTAGGGTTCTACGACACCATTGAAAACCGTTATATAATTACTCCCACAAAATAGCCATTACGACTACTATGCATCAATAAAAAAAAAAGTTGAAAATTACATTCAACTTCAGTGTGTTATTTTGCAAAAAATTTAACATTATTTATATAGTGATGAAAGTTATTTTATATGTGGGAATTATCAAATCTGAGACATTGTAATGTTTTTATTTTTTGAAAATTTTGATTCCAGTAAATATATAATAAACATAAACAAAGTTGTTTATGTTCTGAATTTCATTTTTGCAAGCAGACACACATTTCAGCCTCTTTGTTAATCTCCACCAACAGAAAGTCAAGGGTTGGAAGTTGAAGCAGTGGGGTCTTGTTCACTGCAAGAATTTGAAAAATAATTGCACATCACTGTTTTCCAGTAGAACTAATAACAACTTTACTTGGTTGTACAAATCCAGTTTCACTAACTCTATTTTACTGGGTTGGCTGATTGAGGTTAGTGGTGACAAATAACTAAAGAAAAGGAAAAATATAGGTGAACTGGTTTGATTTGTTAACCAATAAATAAAAACGTGTTTAAAATGATATGTCCTTAGCATTCCTCGTATGGATATTGTTATCATCCGTGGACACAAACGGACATGGACATTGTGTCAAATGAGAAAGAGCAGGCTATAAGTTATAACGTGACGTGCGGCCCGTTACAAATTATGCTATTGGATATTTTGGTCAGAGAGCAAAGAGGATGATAATATTTCATATATAGGATAGTCTTCGAATTATAAAATATAAAACAATCTTATTCTATTTTAAAATTTTCAACACGTCACGTCACGTCACCATCATTTACGAAAATGACTTTTAAAAATAGTTTTAACAAAAAATGAAATATTTCTAATAAATAAAGTAATAATATAGAAATTTGTTACATCAAATCGTATAATCTCTTCATGAAAACCGAAAGACAAGTCCACGGGGACTCCTTCAAACTCACAAAACCATAGAGAGATTGAACGAGAATTCCCTAACACATTAACAAATGAAAAAAAAGTCAACTGCCTCATTCATCTACTTTTTGTGTTGGCCTTTAGAAGCAAACAGAAATAAATGATTAACTAACTTTAAGAAATAAAAGAAAAAAGAGAAACAGTAGAAAGGAGCAATTAGCGGGGCATTATATATTATTAATAAACAGTATTAGGCTTAGAAACTGAGTCATCATAATTCTATCTTTGCTTGCATTAGCAGTAAATGAAATCTACCTAAAACCCTCATGAACACTTTTCCACTCAAACTACACTTCAATTTCAATTATGTCTACCCTTACCTCCTCCTCCTCCTTTTCACACCGCCGGCAACGCCTCAGATCCCCAACGCTCTCTCACCACCACCGCCGGACAAAATTTCAACTCTTAAATTCGACAAGTCCATGGCCATAGTTCTAATAATCTTAATTGTCGTCTTTTTAATCCTCGGTTTTCTCTCCGTCTACACTCGCCAGTGCGCAGAACAAAGGATCAGAGGAAGGTTCGACCTAACTATTCCAATCGCAGGTAGTCACCGGAGACACCGCGGACTCGATAAGGAAATCATCGAAACGTTTCCTACCTTCGTTTATTCCGCCGTCAAGGGACTTAAAATTGGAAGAGCCGCGCTAGAATGCGCCGTGTGTTTAAATGAATTTCAAGGCGATGAAACGCTGCGTTTGATCCCTAATTGTTGCCACGTGTTTCATTCTGAATGCATCGATGCTTGGCTTGTTAATCACTCTTCGTGTCCGGTTTGTCGTGCAAATTTAATTCCAAAACCTGGAGAAACCTCTTTTGTAACGATTCACATTCCGGATCCTAATATACCCGATTCAGATGATCCGACCCGGAACAATTTAAATGGCGTAAACACCTCTGACCGAGCTACAGTCACCTCTCGTTCTCCTTCTCCTTCTCCTAAAGCGAACTATTCGGCCACACCAAACCGGGTCCGACCGGTACGGTCAAGGTCGTCCGGGTTGAGAATTGGGAACTGGTTTCCGCGGTCGCATTCGACGGGTCACTCGCTGATTCAAGAGGGAGAGAACCACGAGCGATTCACGTTGAGATTACCGGAGGAGGTGAGGAACCGGTTAGTGAATTCTACGCTGAGCCGAACGACGAGTTGTGGTGTTAGTTTTACTCCGGAGGGTAGTGGGAGGAGGGGTTATAGAACGACAAGTGTGGGAAGTAGTGCTCCTGGGCGAAACTATGAATGGTTTAATCGGCCGGACCGGAGGGGGTTTTCTTGGACTCCACCGTTTGTGGGTCGAACCGGTTTGAGTTGGTTGAAGAATAAGTCACCCGGGAAATTGGATGACGTGGGAGAACGGTCTTCTGATCGTTTGTTTGAAGGTAATAGTGATTAGAAAGAAGGTTAGGTTTATGACTTAAACGAAATAGATTATACTTTCATATTGGGTTTTACACTTTCAACATTTTCTTTTCTATCATAACCATACCATTGAAATACATTTGTGTTTTTTATTTAGTTAATATGCTATTTTCATTTGAAATTTTTCTGAGTGTTTTGGAGATCCATTTTTTTTTCTAAATGTGGTTGTAGAATTTGGATTATTTTTTTAATTTATTAATGTTCATACTTTGTTTTATACGTGCCATTTATCTTTTTTATCGGTTTCGTGTAAAATTGACTATTGGCTCGTGGTTACCAAAAAGATAATAGAGTTTATTCTGAGATAAGTATCTTATAACGTCATTATACCCTCTTTTATATTGGTTACTTGTATTGTTTTTGTGGGGTTAACATTTGTTCCAGAAGTCGTATGTTGTAATGCTTTAATTAATTTTTTCACAAATGCAACTTATATGGTAAAAGATTACTCAAACAATTGATATGATTGAGTGAAGGTTTAAATTCACGTTTAAATTCACACTACTTTAGATCTCCACTTCTCTTTAATTAGAGCGTGACTTTCCTTATTAAAACTCTTAAAAAGCAGTGATTGATTGATATAACACATCTTTTTTGAGTTTAAATAAGTTTTTTTATGAGAAAAGAATGGGGTTAAAACCCCAACAAAAGACAACTAAAAACCTTTAGAAAAAAAACAGAAGAAGTATCCACCAACACGGCATTATGGTTCTGAAGAATGACTCCAGAGGCAGCATTATAGCCAACATTTAGCACTGACCCACCCAGTGGTGAAGCTAATATTTTATGAGAAGGCCTAATATAAAAAAAGGAAGTACATTTTTAAAATTACTATATCAAATAAGACAATCATCACAAAAATTTACAATGATTTTTATATAACCATATTAAATATAAATTAAAGCACCACAAAAACTAAAGAGAAACTATAAGTTATTTAGAAAAATTGTTCTTAACGACGTTTTTAAAAAGTCAAATTCTTTAATAATCGACTTTGCACTCTTAGAGAGATTATTAATGTTTTTTCTAATTTAAAGAAGTAACAATTTTTATTGCTAATAAAATACACTAATATAATTACTTTAGAGATTGAAAAGTGACAAACGTAAGATAATTTTTTTGACTTTTCTAGTTTTACTAATTTTTGACAAATAAATTTATTTGAGATAACTAAATTTATATTATTGAAATAGTTAAATATTAAAATATACTTATTTGTTAATACAAATTAACTATTTTGGGATATCAAAGTCATGGCTATACAAAGAAAAAGAAAAATTAATATTAAAATTGTGAGTTTGAAATTTAGAAGTATGACCAGTTCCAACTAAAACTTAAATATTTGATTAATATTTTTTTTATCTTAGAAGAAACCGTAAATTTCAATATAATTAACTCATGTAATTATAAGATTTTAGATTCGAATACGGGATAAGACATTCAATCTATCATCGACGTTTGTCAGTTGAGTTGAGACTTAAGTGTTTTATTAGTATTTTTTAAGACAAACTCATCCTTATTCCACCAAATATTATCTATTATATCACTAAAGACGACAAATCCATTAGGATCCGAAAATAGTAGTAGTTAGATTGTAGAAGTTTTTTAGAATCCACGAGATTCTATAAAATTAGGGCAAATTGGACCATAAGGAGAATTTGTCATTTTTCTAATAATTACTCTCTCATTATTAAGTAGACATACAAGATATGATTTTCAAAGAAAGCTCTGAATCAAATAAATACAAAGGTTAAATAATTTATAGTCTTTATAAAATTATTCTGCAAACAAAGTCAACCTATAGCCCATATAAACTCGCCCACTGAGGCTTAAAATATTAGTTATGTATTATTAATATTTACAAATTATTAGATGTCTTGCAATGATCTAGAGGCAAAATGCAATGTTTTCATGAATTTTTTAAATTATATCAGAACTCACAAATTGTTTAAATGGTTGTGTCTGCAAATAGTTTAATCATACTTGAATAGAAACATGTTTCATTGTTTTTAAATTTTTAATAATTTTTTGCTAGTATGTTTAGAAAATTATTAAAAAGTTCATCTAAAAAAATATATAATTTTTAACTTGACATGATTAAATATAAATTTTTTAAATATCATAAACTCAAGATAAAAATAAAGAAAATATTGAACTATAAATTTAATTTTAAACTAATTTTTTGTAGAAAAACTATTTAAAATATTGTAAATATACTTATAAAAACACTCGTTCAAAAATATTTGTTAACATTTCAACATAGATTAAAAATATAATTCTGTTTACACTAAAATTTTATAGGGATTTTTTTTACAAAATCTAGAAACAAATCTTTAAAATTTTATAAAGATTTATTAAAAATATATTTAACCCCAAATCCGACAACATTAGCACTCTAAATTTTGTCGATCATGTAATCCTACTCAGGTCAAGAGTTGCAACATTTGATTTATTCAAATTATAAAGTTATTTTAGATAAACAATTTAGAAATTATTTTTACTAATTTCTATGTAAATTGTTATTTTGAACTTTTGTTTTTGTTACATGACATAAAAAAGGGGAAAAAATAGATTTAATTGCAATTTTGATTCCTTTATTATTAGCAATTCACGGAATTGATCTCCTATTTTAAAAAGTTGATAATTTTAGTATTTCTTTCATATTTTTGAACTAAAAAAATGACGATTTAACATATTTTTAATAATTTGACATACAATTTTATGAGATAGAACTATCTCAATACATTAATTATTCATATGTCGTTAATTTAATTAAAAATATGAAAAATTTACGAAGTTGAAATCTAAAGTTTTTCGGCAAACAAATGTTTCAAAAATTTTGACTTTTGGATACCGAAATTTATTTTTCAAGTTTTATAGAACTCATTTATCTATTGGAAAACTTATTTCAAGTCATTCGAAACATAAATATGTTTTAAAAAATTCAAAATTTATGTATCAAAAAACTTTTTTTAAATTTTCCCCAGTACACAATTGTGTTTTAGAAATCTAAAATTTTTGTTTTGGAATATTTTGTTCAAGTTTTTTGGAACACAAATTTTTTTAGAAAACTCAAACTTATTGTTCCGAATTTTTTTTAAGTTTCCATAACACATTTTTATAGTGAAAAACTTTTTTCAAATTTTTGAAACAAAAACATCTACCTCAAAACATAAAATTTAAATTATTTTTTTAAAATATAGATAAAATATCATTTTTATTAAAATATGGAGTAGAAATATAGATACAGGAATATAGATTAAAATTTTCCTAAATCAATCACTCATTTGATCATTTAACCAAAATAAATATTTTTTAATTCAAATTATTTATAGCTAAACAAATATGAATTGTGACCCAAAAAATATTATATACGTTAACCTATATGAAAAGTTTTTTTTTTACTTGAAGAACCTATATAAAGTTGAAAATAAGAACTCTTAAATTTACTAGAAGCATATCGATTAGTTTTTTGGTAAAATTAGTTTAAAATTATTTAACTTAATTTAAAGATTTGAATTTTATCATTTATTATTTTTTATTCATGTTGGCCCGGCCGGTCTTATAAATATTAAATAATTGACTTTTTGATTATATTTTATGTGCTTCGTTTTAATTAATTTGTTAATGGATAAATGATTTTTTATTCACCCGTCGCACTCCTTGGAGAGAAAGAGGAGTAGATGACCATGGATAGACAATATGACTTGCACATCAAGATAATATAGGTAGGAAGAGATAGAGTTGAAGGTTGCTAAATTATATCAAGCCGTCCAATTGATAAAACTATCCTTCACTACTTAAATAAATAAAATTTTAAAATAATATTATGAAACACAAATTCGACAACAATGTAAATGTTATTTTATTTTTTAAAAATTAATATTAATAATTGATATTATTACTATTTTGTTAATGATCGAACCATCGACATTTTTATCTCTCAATTCTATAACTATATCACTTCAATTATCAAATCAACCTTATATCTTTTATAATTTAAATGATTAATATTATTTAAATATATAATTAATTATGTTTAATATATAATTAATACATATAAAAAAATTTCACAATTTATTAACATCTACTAAAATTAATCATAATTTTTTCGTATTCAAATATATGTGATATCAATTAATTATTCAAAATGCGGTTAAAAATGTTGAATATTGTGGACTTATGTATATCAGTATTTTGAATTTGGGTTCACATATCATTCCGAATTTGGGTCAATCGTTCTGCCCATTCATCAAGATATTATTAATATCTTTAAGTCTTTTAAAGATGCATTTCTTCCATTGAAAAATGTTACCAAAAATAATGAAATTCCGGTTCTTAAGATTAAGCGAAAGTCTAATGATATTATGATTCCAACCCATTGATGGAATCCAAGAACTGTGGACTTGAAACTCAAAACCATGCTCCAAAGAATTTGAAATGATTTCTATTACGTTGCATCATGCAATTCTCATTTGTTCTCAACCACAAACCACAATGATATGATGTTTAAATAGAAATGTTAGTAACTACGTTGAAGGGAAACAAACATTGACAACTTGTGGTACAAAGGAATTTGTTCAATCAGTTTTTTAAGTTTTCTTTTTCTCTAAGTAAAAGGGTTACTAACAAACTTCGTGTCTGTAAGTTCACAATCACTAATAATGATAAGAACCTCAAGCGTATGAAGATAATTCATATTTTAATAAATTAAGATGAACTTTATTTATTTTAATTTGGTTTGTAATAATTCTTAGTTTGCTTTGATACCAAATGATAAGATCATGTTTGTCATGAATCACTTTAAGGATTTTTCTAGGTTGGAAACTTACAGATTTGAGCCAAAAACATGTTTTGTTGAAGAACGCGATAACCGGAGCTACGAATGTCAGAATCGGATGATTCAAAAACGAAGTGAAAAATGACGTTCCGAAACGCAAGTTAAGTTGTTGAATCACCGAAAACAAGTATGTAGAACTCGAGATATGATCGCAGGTTACTGAATATGAAAATTGGTAGAATTTGTGTACTAGGGTTTGATGTAAAGGAAATTCAAAATTATTATTTAGCAAACGAACCAAGAATAGAATGGCGCCACAATCTAAGGATTGATAAGCCAAAAGAATGCTACAAGGATTAACAACCTTGATAAGTTCAAAGTAAATTATTTCAAGAACTTTAGAGGGCAAAACCTCACAAAAATAATGTTCAAAATATGCCGTCAATGAGGTTACAAATGCATATTTATAGTAAGCTATATCTAAATCTAAATGGGTCATAAGTGACACCATTTTCTAAGCCCATATTGGACTTAAATCATTTTTTTTTAAATAAATTAAATGTAACGAAGTAAAGTATCTTCACTTACACATAGCATAAACTAAATCTATAATAAAACTATTACAATTTCAAATCCTAGTACACAACTTCCTTACATTTAGTTTATGTTATGTGTAAGTGAAGATACTTTAGTAATAAATCTATAATAAAACTTGATTTAGTTTAATTGATGTGACATACGATTTTATAATATAGAATCACCTAAATACATTAATTATTCATATATTTTTAATTAAATTACAAAAATACAAATTTTTTGAAGTTAAAAGTTAATAGTTTTTTTTTGCAGTTTTATAACTGTTAATCAAATTTTGGATAGAGAATGCCCAAGCAGAAATCAACCTGTTTTTGCTATTCCAATTATGTTGTTTTGTCTCTAATAACTGTATTGCAATTCTTATCTAATGAAGTATTATATTACCATAAAAAAAAAAAAAAAAATCCTTTTCCAAATCCCTTCTACTTATCCTTAGTCTGCGCACCTTACTAGTGCACTAAAATACAATGTGGATACTGCTTCTTTTTTTTTTATGACAGATAAAATTTATATAGGTAATTGCATCAACGATTCTTAGTGTTTTTGTTCTTGCCAACTGTTCACAAGGACTTGAATTTTCTATGGCAAGAAATTTTATCTTACTAAATCTAACAATTTCAACTACTAATGCACTATATAAATTAATATGTTGAAACTTGATAAATAGTGGTAGAGTATGATTGTCAAATTACGGTCAATTCTATCTATCTTCAATAGCTCACTAAAATATTTTGTTTGAAGATTGTATTTCCTTCATTCTCATCCTAACTGTATTGTTAATTAATTTTACTAAAAGCAGCTCATACTAGCTAATGTAGTTAAAGGGAACAATTTATCTTACAATTATATTATGTTGTGTAGTAAAATGCAAACACAAGAGTAATTTTCTTGTAGAGTAAATGAGAATGTTGTCGTGGATATGTGGGAAAATAGTAGCAAAGAGAGTTGAAGTGACACATGTTGGGATAAAATGTTATTAAATTTCGACTTAGGTGGTTTAAAAATGTGTGCAAAAAACATATAGATTTCATATTGAGGACACTAGTTCGGTTGCTAGAGGTAGAAAAGATCAATATTTTTTTTTATAGAAAAACTATTAAGACAGACTTAGACGTCGATCATATAGTTAATTTAGCTTTATCAAATGTGTTGATATTGTAAATAAATGTTAAAGTATTATAAAACTAATATAATTTGAGATGGCTCCCTCTCCTTTGAATATTATTTATATGTGTATATATATGATTTATTTAATTAATTAATTTTAATAAAAATCTAAAATATTTTCATAATATTGCAATATTTGATTTTTAAAACAAATCATTTCACCTATGTTACAATGGATGATAAAGTTTTTTCGAAGTGAAATATAAACAAAAATTATAGTTGAAAAATTAATATACGTAAATTAATTTCTTAATTAGATACATCAATATTTTAAATATCATTTTTATTTGTATGTCATTCAAGAAAGAGTATTTACATAAAGTGTCTTCAAATAAATGTTGATTATAAAAATTTATTGGGATTGTAATCATTTTTGTTTTCAATTGTACTATTTGATTAACATGACATCTCGTTCACAACTAATATCTTCTATATATTTTTTGCAATAATAAATACAATAATAATAATAAATAAAGTTAATTGAATAAAATTATTATTTTATTTCTTTTGTTTATAAACAATCCATAATTTGTGTAAAATAAACTATTGTAATTCATTGTTGGATGAAGAAAATAATATACATAATAAATTTTTATAATAATAATATACTACATATATCAAATGTAAGAAAAAAAAATAATTATATCTAATTTAAATTTTGAATTAAATACATCAACTTTTTTTCAATATATTTTTGTTTATGTTGGATGTTAAAATAGTATACCATTTTATTTTTACTTTTCATTTAATAATTTTTAAAATCCAGTCTTTTATTTCCTTCTAATATATCTTCATAACTATTATCTACTAATTATCTTTACTTTTAAATTAAAATAATAATGTTTATAAAATTTAAAACAATTTAATTTTAATTTAATACACAAAAGTGGTTGTTTATTACAGTAATAGCTGATTCAGGAGATTACTAATTTTTGTTTTATTTACCACTTTCAGTTAAATTTCATTTCAAATATAGTAATTACTTAATTAGTCTTTATCATCTATCCACTTGATTGAAATAAAAACATTCGATTCCTTACCCGCGTTAAACTAGAGAAACGAGAAGACTATAAATGGTAAACGCCGCGAAACATACAATGAATAGACCAACAAACCCATATACATGAAATTCATATCATATCCACTCAAAATTTAATTATTACCCAAAATTACGATATTATTTCTTTTTGAAAACTATACTATCCACGGTTAAGATAAAATCTCTTCTATAGTACAATTCACAATTAATAATTTAATAAAAATTATTAATTTTACTGTTTTACTATATAATTGTAATTATTATATAAAATAAATCTATCGACATAAGTGGTTGTCTATATATGAAAAATATCTGATTTTTATTGAACATTAATTAAAGGGTAAAAAACAAATAATTAATATATTTTAAAATGTGAAATTTTTTTTGATAGAGACAAAAAAAAATCAGTGAAACAGTTTGTTATAGAAGGAACGAGAGGAGATATTACATTAGACGTGTTCAAATGCGAGTGAGATTGTGCGAAGAAAGAAAACAATATTTAAACATAAAGACGAAACTTTTGTCGACACAAACACACCCTTATAAATTTAATTTCTCCTAAAGTTTTAAGAAACATTTTTTCTTCTTCCCGCGATGGGCCAACAAAAGAAACTAAAAACTCTAACCCAAATCCTCAAAGACAAAGCCTCAGTCCTCGCAGCATCATTCTCCATCAAACGCCACGTGTCATCCGTTCAAATCAACGTCCTCCGCGCCACAACACACACCCTCTCATCTCCACCGTCCGATTCAAAAATCACCGCCGTCCTCTCAACAAAACAAACCCGCGCCTGCATCAACTCCCTCATGGACCGCCTCCACAAAACAAAAAGCGCCACCGTCGCAATGAAATGTCTCTTCACACTTCACAACATCGTTTTCAAAGGACCCTTCACTCTCAAAGACCAATTATCTTCTTACCCTTCTTACGGTGGTCACAATTTTCTCAATCTTTCTAATTTCAAAGATCACTCGGATTTTGAATCGGGTCAACTCAGTTCTTGGGTTCGTTGGTACGCTACTGTTCTTGAACAGATTTTAACTCTTTCAAGAATCTTAGGTTATTACCTTAATTCTACTTCGACCAAAAAAGATTCTTTGATTTTGGGTTTTTCGAACGCTGATTTATTGTATAAAATCGAAGCTTTGGTTGTTTTTGTGGAACAGATTAGTTTTGTTCCTGAATCGTTGCATCTTCAGAAAAATGAATTGGTTTATGAAGTTGTGAGAATGGTTGGAGAAGATTATAGAAACGTGCAAAGTGAGATTTTGTTAAGATTGGAAGAACTTGGAAAGAGAATGGAGAAAGAGGATAATTTTTTGGATGTCGGTGAGTTGAACGAGTTACTGAGTTATTTGAGAAGATTGGAAGAAAGTAAAGAAAAATTGGTGCTTTTGTTTGTGAACAGGAGAAAGAATAATGGATTTTGGGATTTGATTAAAGAGATAAAGATGAAAGGGTTGAAGAAGAAGGAAGAGATTGAAAGGAAGTGGATTACGGTGGTGGTGAATAGTAACGCGGTTGAGTTGACTCGGTCTACAAACCCGTTTCTTGAACCGGGTCAATCTTGTCCGGTTCTGCCTTTAAGTTTTGCAACGGTAAGATGACATATGGAAACGGTCATTTTACTATTTTTTTCATCATTAAAAGTTGTTTTTTTTTCTTTTGTATTTTTTTATTTTTAATCTTTTGATACCTTTTTTTTTGGGGGAATCTGCACCTTACAGTTGGAGGTTTGATGTTGAAATTTTTTGTTGGATTTTTGGGAGTGGGGTTCTCTGTCTGTTGTTGTGTGAATAATTAAAGTGAAAACCCAGGTAGATAATATTATCAATCATGTACATCAAAATAATAGAAAGATTTGTGAAACGAAATCAAAAGGAGAGAAAACAATTATGAGAGTTTTTACTTAAGTAATTTTGAGGAATACTTTTCTTATGTTTCTTTGTTCTGTTGTACACTTTTGAATACTTTTCTTATTGAATAGTATGATGATGCCTTAACTTTTATTTTCTCTCTTTTATATCATCTTGGATTATAAAAATAAATAACTTATAAATGCAACTCGGATGGTATATATGACTGCAAGAAGACATTTATGTTAGAGGGTGTATCCTCTTTTTGCGATCATAGTATATGAGTTTCGTAGTTATGTTCTTTTAAAAAAAAAAAGTACAAAAGCAATAGATCGATAGTTCAATGATTAATTTCTTAAATTAAGAATTGTATTTATTAAAATTTAAAGTGAGAGAATGACCTTGCAATTCAAAATAGAAAATAATTTCACATTTATGGAACACTTAATATTATATTTATTTGATTGTGATACTGAGTCAACAAAAAATAATTGAATAGGATTGAGGCGTGTAATATTGTCATGATCTAATTTAATTCATGATAAAGTCAAATACTAGTAGTTGATTTCAGTTTACAAACTTGTGAAAAAAAATTCCCATTCCATATCTTATATTCCTACCTTTATATTTTAATGGAAATTTTTTTTACCTTTCTATTAAAAAAAACTAAAAGTCACTAGTTTTTTTTTATAAAAAAATGAAAATCCTAAAACTTTAGGGAAAATTTTCGGTACATTCATTTTTTTTTTCTTTCGAAAAATACAAATTGTCAAAGTGCGTAGAAAACATAACTTAAATTAAAAAAACTTCAAATTTGAATTTTTTGAAACATAATAATATTTCAAAAAACTTAAATTCAAAATTTTTTTAAACAGATTTACATTCTAAAAAACTCTTTTAAATTTTTTGAAACATAACCATTTTTTTATAAAAAAACAAAAATTCAAAATTAAAAAAAAAATTCTTATTTAAAATATATGTTAAAACATAAATATGGTTAAAGTAGTGCATATCAAAAAACTTATAGTTTAAGTTTGTTAGAGATCACATAAATATTTCAAAAAAAAAATTAAACTCTAAATATTTTTGAACACATTTTTATTCCAAAAAGTACACAAATGTGTTTTTAAAATTTTAAACCTTAAATCGGTGAGGGTGAGACAATTATTTTTTGTTTTGTTAAAAAAAAAAAGAGACAAAATAGTTTGTTTGTTTAAAATATGGATTTGGAAATATATATATATATATATATATGTGTGTATGGTGAATATAGGATAAAATTTTCCAAACTTGTTTTTCAAAAAATAAAAAATTACAAACTCGTCTCTTCCATTTTTCATTTGTTTATTATTTAGGAAAATATTCATTCAAAACCCCTTCAAATTTTTTACTTTTTATTATATATTAACTCTTAATAGTGCAAAATATACTCTGAAATACTAACTTTCAATAATGTATTTAAAAATAAAAAGGCAAAATCAAATAAACGGATCAGCATTCACCTATTATTTAAGCCCAAAAAAAGAAGAAAATTCAACCAAAAAAAAAAGCAAAAGGAAAAGAGTAGACCTAATGAAAGTTTTACACAAATTTTTTAAAATGTCAAAATTACTCTTCATTTTTTTTACTATTTTATCAAATTAAAATTTACTTTTTTTTTATTTTTTACCGGAAAACTTGGAAAAAGTTTTTCGGAAACGACGCAAACATTTAACACTACCGGAAAACTTGGGAGGAAGTTTTCTAGAAAATATGCGTACATTTAACACTACCGAAAAACTTGGGAGGAAGTTTTCTAAAAAAATATGCGTACATTTTGAAGGTGCAAACACGAGAAGGGAGGGTTGAATTGTGTTTGACTTAACTTGAATATTTTTCCTATTTTTATACTTTTAAAACAAAACTTGATGTATAATTAAAAACAGAGTTAGCAGCGGATAAAGTAAAAATAAAACTCACAATTTTTATACTGGTTCACCGTTAACGAGGCTACGTCTAGTCATTTCACCTTGAAGGATTTCACTAATTCAAACATTGAATTACAACCTTTATACTGACCCTCCATGTCAGTTTTCTCAAACAGTCTAACAATCCTAGACTCTTGAGGAATACAGCTCCTGTCTTCAGCCAATCTAACAATCCCAGATTGTAGAAGAAATCACAACACTATGAATCTAATTGCCAAGTAACCTGCTACCTCTACTGACTCCCTCAGATTGTAGAATCTACTTCAACAACTTAGATTTGACACAGTGGAAAGAAAATAACACGAGTACTTGCTTCTTGAAAGTTGAAACTCACAATTGACCTCTCTGAAAAATTTGAGTGTTTGCTTTGGAAGTGTATCACTCTTTTGTGATTTTTGATTATGAGTATTCTGCCTTGAACCTCCTTTTATAGATGCAGATTAGGGTCTCTTCCAATGCTTAAATTCGAGCTGAATTTTGCTGGATTCTCTGTAAAAATAACTTGACCAATTGGGCTTCATTTAAATAAAAAACATATCTTTTTTAAGCTTCAGATTTCTTTCAAAAAATAACTGGTCAATCAAAACTTTAGTTGCTTCCCGCCACAGCTCCTGAATTCCACAATACCTCACTTTTATTTTTGTAACAAATCTTTTTAATACTTTGATTAAAATAAATTAAAATCTCCACCGTTAATCCTCCTGATTAAATCTGAACCATTGGATTCTTCTGCGCTAGTCCACATCTGGACCAAACTAATTGATATACTGTGCTCCTCTGATTTCGGCCATCCCTGGACCACACTTCCTAACCCTCTAATCTTCTGATTTCGGCAATCCTGGACTTGCACCTGATATGCTACAATCCTCTGATCTCGGCCATTGCTGGACCACACATCCTGGCCCTCTGATTTCAGCCAACACTGGGCCATGGTCTGATCTTCTGATCTCGGCCAACACTGGGCCATGGCCTGATCTTCTATCTCGGCCAACACTGGGCCAAATAATTAATTCTGAACCATTGATCTGGAAATCTTCCCTCTGATCTGGACCAATTCTGGACTTGGTTTGTATTAAACTGAAATTAAATTTGGATAAGTAATATTTCAGTCTGGACATTTTACCTTTGATTTTGGATCAGGTCTGGATCAATTCTGGAAATCATTTCTTCTGGTCTGGACTTAGTTTCATACCCTGAACCATGCTATCTTCTGATCTGGGTCAAATCTGGATTGATTCTCTTGTTCTGGACTCATTAACTTATCTTCTGCTTGAGTCTTGAACAAGTCTGGGCTGTTTTAATTTCTCACTGCCAGGCCATCTTCTGGTCAGAATAACTTATGGAATAAATCTGATATTTGATTCCTTTTGGTCTGGACAAACTCTCCCTCTGGCAGGCTTTCCTCTGGTATGGTCCAGGTCTTCTTCTGATATTGCTTCCTTATGATCTGAGCAAGCAAAGATATCTTCTGGTGATCCTGGAGTATTTTCTGGTAATTCTAGGATGCATTCTGGATGCATCTTCTGCCTCTGCAAACTTCATTTTCTGGTTGTATTTAATGTAATTATTCAAGGTACAAAATAAGATTACATTGAGTCCTTTTGTAAACATCAAAATCCTAAGACTTAGAACTAACTTGGTTCCAACACATTTAACACTACCGGAAAACTTTCCATTAATTTTTCCGGTAGTTACCGGAAAACTTTTTGGCAAGTTTTCCGGTAGTTTTTTTTAAAAAAAAATTGAAAAAAAAAACTACCAAAAAACTTTCTCATAAGTTTTCCGGTAGTATTAAATGTATGCATCTTTTCTGAAAAACTTGATCTCAAATTTTCCGGTAGAAGATAAAAAAAATAAATTTTAATTTGATAAAATAGTTAAAAAATGAAAAATAATTTTAACATTTTAAAAAATTTGTGGAGATATATGTATAATTGGAGAGTTATGGGGTTGAGGTGTTGAAGGTGGATTGCAAATGGACCATGCACATTGTTGTTCCATTCTTTTATCGGGCCTTGCTACTTACACCCACCAAAAAAGTTTCCCATATCAATGGCTCATTTCTTATGCTAAAAGAAGCTTTCCAAATTTTAAATATATTTATATAATCGTTAAATTCAGAATATATTAATAGAAAGATGATTTCTTTTAGTGAAATTGAAAGAAGAATTATTGTTTCGAAAGAAAAAATCGCTTAAGGAAATCAATTTAATGCGAATCCCACATTAAATGTTTTTAAACTTTAATGGTGAATGAAAAGTAAATGAGAGAAAATATTAAAATGGATCATTAATTTCAGAAAACAAAAGTCATTCGCTAATTAGTTTAACTAGTTCTTTATCACATAGTTAGTTTAATTAATTAATATTTTGTTAATAATAAATAATGATGAATACTTTTCCATTAACAGACTAATTCTTACTAGGAATAATTTTTTTTTAAGGATAGAATGACCGGATCAAATCACGTAAGTTAGTTTGATCTTCTTTTCATTACAAGTTATATGATAATTTGTAAACGTTGACAATATATAATTAATATTTTGAAATTCTCAAAATTTCGAAACCCTATACGGTAGCTCAACTTGTACGAACTATGAGTCAGTCATGTTCATCAGTAATTCTTCTTATATTCTTATTGTTTTGATGATCTGCAAATATAGAATAAATTTGATTAGTGTTAATCTAACTAAAAAATGGTATATATAATCATCTTATCTAACCAAAATTAACATCACATGCTTAACTAACCGAAACAACTTTGTCTAAAAACAAAACTAATAATATAGTGATATTTTATTAATTTTTTTACTTAATTGTATTTTTTATCCCTCTATTTTTACTTCTTAACGAAATTAGTCTCTTTATTTTAAAAATTTTCAGTTTTAGTCTCTCAAATTTTTAAATGTAAAATATTTTAAATGATATACAATAATCTAAAATTATCTAAATAGATTAATTATTTAAAAAAGACCAAAACTAAAAGATACTAAAATATAAAGATGTATTATGCAAATAAATAAAAATAAAAAGACCAAACTACAAATAAACCTAAATTTTGATAGTAGACTACCTTATATCATTATAAAATCGATCACTTTATTTTACATTTTCTGCAAGAATGATAAGGCTTATTTTGAATAGAGTGAATTGAAAAAACATAGAACATATATACATACAATTAATTATGTTCGGAAGTGATCCATTGGTTAATTAAGTTGGTCAACCGGGTTAGTGGTAGACAAGTTGTTTACACGTGAGCTAGCCTTCTCCGCCTGCACAATTTTTGAAACAAACAATCTTTAGGACACAACAATATGAAAGGATATAATATATAGTTTATGTTGAAGTGTGTATATACTACTATATACCTCCTTTTCCCAATCACATCGTAGTGTTACTATGATAAGTATCACCGTTTGAGTTGCTGTGCCACCGAGTATCATCCCACCCCAAATCCACCGAGTATATATAAATTATATATATATATATATATATATTAGCATAATTATATTACTCAAATGTGATGATTATATAAATATACATACAGTAACAC
The DNA here is from genome assembly GCA_037974295.1 of Cicer cuneatum. Taxonomy (NCBI): domain Eukaryota; kingdom Viridiplantae; phylum Streptophyta; class Magnoliopsida; order Fabales; family Fabaceae; genus Cicer; species Cicer cuneatum. Next base: position 72,276,764 of record JBBPBO010000004.1, read on the forward strand.
CAGTGTTGAAGACCCATCCCATGACAATTCCGAGGGGTAGCCCAATTAGGTAATAGCATCCAATATTAATGTATGCCACAAATACTTGCCATCCCGAACCAACAGCTACTCCTGTATTGTATTGTATTATATTATATTATAATCAATCAATATATCATTGTGATACATGACCACTAGCTAGTCTTCTATATCAATTAAATTACATGTGATTTGAATTCTTCAATTACCTGACAAAATAGGTTGAATACTATTGAGAAGAATGGTAAGTGCTAAGAGGATTGACATGCCATCCACTGCTTGAAGCACAGGAGTGCTGGTGGTGAAAATGTATGCAAACTGGCGATGGAATATCATTATCAGAATGCAGAACAACAATCCAATCATTGTTGATTGTACCACTGAAACTTGTGTTGCAAATTTTGCTGATTTCCCATTTCCTGCGCCAAGTTCATTTGCCACCCTTACCCTGCAAATTAATTCATCCCTTTTCTAATCATATCTAAATGCTGTAATATCACTTGAGATAAATAACTGCTTCAGCTCAACCAATTACTAACACTTACTCATTAAAATTTAAAAAAAAAAAAATTAGAGCTCAAACTTTCAATTGTTGCAATTGATACAGCTAACTTCAAAACTAAAGACACAAACAATTATGGTAATTAATATGCTTTTAATTTTTACCAACATTTGTGACCGATCAATAAATTAGTGAGGCAGCATTTAATTTTTTGTGCGAACAAAAGTAAAATAGATGTGCATCTCACCACCAAGTATCTCTCTACACATTCTTACTCTAATGAAACAACATTCTAATTAATCCATTTGATGAATTAAATAAATGAATAGCATACCCGGTACCAGCGAAGACAGCAATGTGAATCATCATTTCCCACCCATTGATAGTCATACTGCAAAACACATTAAAGTGCATTTGTTATAGTTTTTTTTTTTTTAAAATAAATAATTACTTTTGAATGTTATCATTTATTTGTTACAGTTTTTTTAAAATACAAAAATCTAAAAAATAATTTAAAAACTGATTTTTATTTTATAAACTGTTTTTAGTAGTTTTTAAAAAAAAAAATATTTTTTATAATTAATTATTTAAAAATAATAATTTTTAAGTTCATCCTTCGAGATATATGATTAATTTATGTTATTTTCTTTCTTTTATCAAAATGTGTTTACACCAAAAGCTTACCATACTGACAAGGCATCAACTGCAACAGTGGCATTCTTCAATTGGCCAGTCATAAGTAGTAATATTCTGTAGTACCAATTCTCCAAACTGCACAAATCACTAATATTAATTCCAACCATAAATGATAAACACCAATATACTCCTATCAGCCTTATTAGATTCAAGACATACAAATTTAGAGTTAAGATGTTACTACCTTATTTAGTAAAGAGAAAAACTAGTTAAACTCTTTCTAACGCTCTTCAATTTTAATATGAATACAAATTAAATTTAAGTGTCACACACGTAATTAATTAAGTGAAACAATGTAAGTTTCAATAGAAAGAAAGTGTAGGTGAGTGTGCTACAATATTGCTAACCGTTATTTAATTTTTTTTATTTAAATTTTGGTGAAAAATTAGGGTGCCGATTTTCAGAGGATTATGAAAAAAAGAATTTTGGAGAATTAAATTTATATTTTGATATATATTTAATATTTAAAAAAATTATAAAACAATGTTATACCAAAATATAAATTTAACTTTTTAAGAAAATTTTCTTTAAAATTCAACTTGTAAATAGACCCTAAGAGTAAGAGAAGAGATAATCATTCTATAAAATGAAATGAAATACTGGGAGAGGCAAACACCCTCCTCAATACTCTTCTTTTATGAAATTCATGAGTATATATACAAAATTTATGTATGACTAACTTGATTAAGATTTAATACTATTTTAAATTTTCAATAGAAACCTGCACACACCCACACAAAAAAAAACATCAATAAAAAGTGAGTATGTTACTATTGCTAAAATAAAATCATCACAAATTTCTTCTCTTATAAATATAGCTTTTAATATTTAAAAGACGGTAAAAATATTTAATATGTTAGTATATAAATTTAAATTTGTACCATTGTTAAAAGTAGCGTGTATAAATTATTATTTTAGTCTTAAATATAAAAAAATATATATATAGTTTAAATTTGTACCAATTTTGGTGAATAGACACAATAATTAGAGATAAAATTGAGATATGATACCAAAGCATGACCCCAGAAGCGAAAGAGAGTTTGAAGAAATCCCAAAGTCCAGAAAAGGCTTCCATTGAAAAACCATTCCAAGTTAAAGGACATCCACCACAAACAGTGTAACCAAGCATACCAAACACCAAAACCCACCAAGAAACATCCAAAGCAATAGCAGCACCAATAAGTCCAAAATCCCAAACATAAATCAATAGCCAACTAGTAACAACGTTAATCACCAAACCCAACAAAGAAACCCAAGCAATGACAGAGGTTTTGAGCTGGCATTGCAAAAACCTCTGTAAAGGAAACTGAAATGCAAAACTGAAGTGCAAAGGTATAAGCCAAATAGCCATAATACCACTCCACTCTGCCACGTCATCAGGTTGTCCTAGGAGTTTTAGAATTGGAGTGGCAAAAATGTAAAATGGTAACAATAGAAAACAACATAGGAATAGAACAATCCATGATCTCTGTAGATATATTCCCAACATGTTGTATCTTTTTGCCCCAAACGCTTGTCCGCATAGTGTCTCCAACGCGCTTGCCATCCCCAACTATATTCATTCCATCATATTTAGTAATTAAAACGCATATATTAATATATCACATCGTTTATTTCAGTTAAGGAAGGAGGAAAAATTAGAACAAGACATAACTTTGTATTCATTTTAATTTATATATATATATTTCCTTAACATGTTGCATGTTAGAGTTAAAGATTGATTTAATAGTTAAGAGAGTGAAATAATAAAGAAGTTGTAGATTTCTCTTCTTATTATGAACATAATACTAATAATATTAACTTTGTCAATTTCAAAAATAAAAAATAAAATATTATTATTATTATTATTTATTTAAAAAATTATCTTAAAAACATTATCTAATTTATTCAATGATAAAAATAACTTTTTTTTTATCATAAAAAAAAAATAGAGCACTTCATCACAATATAAGATTTGCAAGTGGAAAAATAATCTAGAAGTATTGTAATTTCATATAGGTATCTATCTATGTATCTCTATAAACAAGTGTTACGTAGCACTTACAAGGAGGCCGAAATTAAAACCAACGATAACAGCGTTTGCAATAGAAATGGAAGCAAGTTCCACGTCACCAAGGTGACCAGCGAAGGCTTGAGTAACAACGTTCATGGTGAACGCAGCGACACGGCTGAAAATAGAGGGACCCACAATAATCCATAGTTTCTTCGTTTCGATCCAAATCTTGTTTCTATATCTTTGTTCCTCTTTCGCTACTTGTTTTGACAAGAGAGATTCGTTTAGAGTGTCACCATCATTCTCTCGATTCGTGCTACCCATTTTGATATTTGATTTTAGAAACACTCTTAAAATAATTAACTGTTATATATATGTAAGTAAAAAAGAGTGAGGGAAATTGTGCAAAAATAAATATAAAAGTTAGGTGCACAACTTCAAATCGAATGGTTCGATCGAGTCGCACGTTATATAAAAAGGACAATATATTTTGTTTCAGCTTTTAGGGTGTGCTAGCTACCCTTCAAAACTAACATGTTTGAGAAAGAAAAAACAAAATAGAGAATTGATATATTAGTGAAGTGGGAGAAAAAAATAAATAAAGTGTTTAATAAATGTCGTGAAATCTGAAATGTACAAATATAAATGCTTGTTTTATTTCCTTTCCTTTCTAACTTTTTTAAATATTTTCCATTTTTTCCTTCTTATTGTTTTACTTTTTTTTTTTTCATTTATGCGCTAGTTTTTATTATATTAAAAAAATTAAAAATTAATGAGTATTACTTCAGTTTGTCGTGAGTAAAGTGAATCATAATTTTAATTTTGAAAGAAGAAAATATATTAATGATTTAACTATAATGTCTTAGTCAACTTTTTTTTTTAAATCAGTCAATTATTTAAAATGTATTTATTTTCTAAATGTGTAAAAGTTAATGTTTTTATACATTTTTTAATGATATAAATGGAACTGGTAGTTTTTTTTTATTATATTAATTAATAGTTGTATAAAAAATATTTTTATGTGCATAAAAAATTAAAAAAATAACTAATGCATTATCAAAGCCCTTGCATCAGGAACCATGTTCTACACCCATCTTTGTCACTTTTCAATTAAAGGTAAAAATATAATTTTAGTTTTCTAAGTTTAATTCAATTTTTATTTAAGTTTTTTAAGTTTTTTTTTCAATTCAATCCTTTAAATTACATTCGTTTGCACCATTAGCCTTTAAGATATATTAAATTATGTTTTCGGTCTTTTAAGTTTGAAAATTTTCTTGAATTATTGTTATAAAATGTTAATATCTAATCGAAACATTGCAACAATTTATTGTCCAAATTACTTTGTATGTGAAGAAAATTAAATACATTGATTTAGATTAACCGATCTAATAGACCACTCAAACTTTCCATCCCATAGATTATTGGTCGGACCAGTCTAACCAAGTCAATTTTTAAGACACTTATTATAAATTATCGTGAGTAGGGTGAACCGACATTTTAATTTTTGAAATTATAAAGAAAAGACAGTTTAGTCCACAAAACTATATGATGATAAATTAATGGTAAAATACATCTGTTAGTCCTTTAAGTTACATTAAAATATCAATTTCGTTATTTAACTTTCTTTGTATTAAGTTAATCATTTATGTTTGTAAATGTTACAATGTTAAACTATTTTTAGCCATAAATTCATTTCAATCATTTTTAGCTATAGATTTTTAAAATTTTATTATGAGTTTTGTTATCAATCATATAAATAACAAAATAATAAATTTTCATGATTTTGATTAATCGAATTTTACATTTAATTTCAAGAACTATAATATGTATTTCACTCGAATTCTTTCTGGTTCAATTTTTTTTTAAAGTTGATTGAGTGTTTTTATTCTTATGATTATTGCAATCAAAACCCCTTAAAAATTACATGAATTTATTGAAAAAATTGAGAGAATTTTGGGTTTCCATTTTACTTGATTTTAAATTTGGATCATCAATGTAAACATTTACAAACATAAAAGACAAATTTGACATCAAAAGAAAGATAAAAGACTAATTTGTTAAAAAATAAATAAATGACAAATTTATTATTTTCTTGTAACTTAAAGGACCGCGAAATATATTTTGCCTAAATTAATTATTGAAATTGAAAGTCGATAGTCAATTCAAATTTTCCTTCATATAGAGAAGTGCTTTTCTAGTATACCAAAAATATCGTATCGTTTAGAAATCAAGATTAAAGTACTCTCTCAGTCCCAAAATAATTTTTCGCATTTGCAAAATATATTGTCATTTTTTGTTTCCAATGCAACATTTATTATTATATTTTCAATTATATCCTCTAATTAATATAATTTACACAAATTTCAAATTACTTTTATCAATTTCACATTTATTGTAATGACAAGACATCAATAAAAAATAAAGACAAATTAGTAAAATTATTATTCACTTTCTTTTATTTATTATTGTTTTTTAATATTACATAAATGATCAAATACTAAAAATATTATGAGATAAAGAGAGTAATTTATAAACACGCATTTCCCAATACTATGACCTTAACCTTACTGATCCCATATCAATAGTTGATTTCAGTTTACAAACTCGTATTAATAAAAAATTACAAACTCATCTCTCTTCTAGTTTTTATTTGTTTATTATTTAAACCCAAAATGGAATAAACACCACCTCAGAAGAAGAAGAAAAAACACGCTTTTAAATATATAAAGTTTTTTTTTTCTCTCAAGACTTTTTAATTTATTTGAATTAATTAATCTAAAAGTGTATTTTATACATCCAAATTAATTCATCCAAAACGCGTATTTTGACATATTTAAAAGCATTAAATATGAAAGAAGAAATCTTGTTCAATATATTGGATTTTGGGTTATCGTGTTCAAGGTGGACAGACCAACGTATGGTTGGAGATTTTTACCAAACACCCCCACAATTTTGCTTGTCACCCCTCAAATTTTCATTTTCATTCTTTTGTTGGGCCTTGCTACTTACACCCACAAAAAAAAAGTATTTGGCCCCTGAATCCTCAAAGTGAATTGTGAGTAAAGTGAGTAATTTAATAATTAATTATACATGTTGCATATAATATCACCGTTAATATATTTATAACCAATTGATATTACAAACTTGATTTTTTAAAGTAAGTTGTTGATTATAAAAATAAATAAAAAAATTGAGTCTTGAGGCAGCTTTGTTAGCAACCCCTTCCGTCAGCTATGTTCTTAACTTCTTGGGAATATGAGTTCTGTTTCCTTCCTTCTTGGGAACGTCCTAGGCAGTTTCCTCCTATTTTTGTGTAACCGGGATCCCCCCACTATTTCGCTCCCTTGAATTGAGCTCACTATAAACTTGCATTTGGACTTTAGTAATTCATGACGGTCCAATGTTCTTCAAGAATAAGCTTTATTAGGCAATTGAAATAGCACTAGGATATGTGAAATATACATCCAGTTTCTGTCTTTACAAATAAAATGTTTTGATAATCTTAAATAGCAAAGTTTTATTATTCAGTTGATACAATACAACATCAATTCATCTTGTTATTGGTTGGACGTTGCATCCACCTTAACAAGAATCTGCACTTTCCTTACCTACAGCAAACAAGATAACAAACACACCATTGTTACAAGTCTGGTTATCAATTATCACCAACCAAACAAGCAAAAACAATAACTTACCTCTCTTTCCCAATCATATCTCAATGTAGTGATGGCTAAGATCAACGTTTGAACCACTGTTCCGCTCATCATTCCGGTCCACATGCCCTAATACGTTTAATTAATAAATCAGTACATTATCTGCATTTATAATTATATTTACAAAATATTTATGTGGTAAGATATGATTGAATGCATCTGTAAAATAAAAATTTACACGAGCATTTAGATTGTGAGTTGTGACTGCACTTACAACAATGCCTGAAGGTAGCAACCAGCCTAGAAGAATTCCGAGAGGTATTCCGACAAAATAGTAACTTCCAATGTTTATATAAGCAACCACTGCTTGTCGACCAGACCCAACAGCTACACCTAAAAACCAACAGACATAAAAAAGGACAGTGTCAGAAATCATAATCTTTTAAGTTCAGAAAATTGACATTTGAGTAGAATGCTTATATATGTATATTATTGGTTACTAACCTGAAAGAACTGGTTGAATGCAATTAAGAAGAATGGTAAAAGCTAACAAGAATGCTAATTCATTGACCATTTGGATTACAGATGAATTTGATGTAAAGATCAAAGCAAGCTTCTCGTTGAAGGCCACAATTACCAACCAAAAGATAAATCCCACCAATACAGTATTTACCAGTGAAACCATTGTCGCAAATTTTGCCGCTTTTGCATTGCCTGCGCCAAGCTCATTTGACACTCGCACCCTAAAAGGAGCAATGTGAAATGATTAAATAAGAGAAATGTTCAGATTTTAGACAGTTCTTACATTTTTGTCCTGTCACAATCCTCAATTGTCAAATTATTTCTAACACTACTACAACTACTACATTAAACTGATGAAAATACTATTTCTATGATTATTTGCTTGGACGTAATAATATAGAAATCGTGTTTGATAGTATTTGCCGAACTCTGAACACAACGTGTAATACAACCTCTGTCAACACTAGCTGATGCTGCATCAAAGATGGAATAAAAACACATACTTTTGTTGCAGTTTCCCTAAACCAAGACTAGTGTCTACAATAAAGCATATAGATTTTTGAGAACTTCCATTTAAACTGAACAAAGTTACTTTCAAAGATACTTATGGAATTTTTCTTCAGCTTCCAAATTTACCTTATAGTTCAAAATATAATCTCCATCTTGTCAAACTCAATTAACAAAACTAACAAGGTTGGTTGTTTATTGATTAACAAGGTTCTGTTTCTGATCATTGATTCCATTTAATGAGTACATCAAAGTTTATGCTACTCTTGTTGCTACCAAAATTATAAACTTAGCAAGCTTTGAGAGAAATAAAGGAGACTTACAACCAACAACATACCCGGTTGCAGCCATAAAACCAAGTGGTATCATTGATTCCCAACCATAAATAGTAACACTGCAAAAAATTCGGAGAAAATCCAATAAATACAGCAAAAGATATGATCATATTAAAAGTACAAAAGCAATGGAAGTAAAAAAGTGTACCAAACGGAAAGAGCGTCGATTGCAACATCAGAGTTGTACATATAACCAGACATTATAAGCAACATTCTATAATAGAAGTTCTCTAACCTGAAATGTCACATATAACACCATTTTAAGAATCTTAACAGTCTCAAATGTAAGTAAAAAGAAAAGAGTAAATACCCGCTATGATCCTTAAAATTGTCGGAATGTATCAATCTAGCCCCCCACGCTATAGTATTCTAAAATGATCCTGAAATCGCAAAATATTAATCAGGTTTGTCCCTCTGTTAGTATTAGCAAGACCATAATGATATTAAGCTGATAAGACCGACGGTGAAGGGATGCACATGATAACAGGTCCTGAGAGAGGGGCAAACTTGATTAAAATTTGGCAATTTGAATAATCATTTTGGAACATTGATAATGTTTAGGGACCAACCAGGGTAATTACTCGAAAAGAAAGATACTAACGCAAGCATGACCCCAGAAGCAAAAGAGAGTTTAAAGAAATCCCAAAGGCCAGCAAAAGCTTCAACAGAAAAACCAGTCCAAGAGTGAGGACACCCACCAAAGAGTGTATACACAAGCATTCCAATAACTGAGACCCACCAAGAGAAATCAATAGTAAGAGCAATCCCAACAATCCCAATTCTCATCTTATAAACAAAAACCCAACTCACTAACACATGAATCACAAGTGTTCCCCCTGAAACCAAAGCTATAATCGTGGTTTTCAACTGACACTGCAAGAATCTTTGCAATGAGAATTGAAATGGGAAGCTCATGTGAAACGGAATCAACCAAATTGCAACCAACCCCGCTTGCTCCGCAACTGCATCAGGCTGTCCTATGAACTTCAACACAGGTGTGGCAAACACAAACATTGGCAGCAACAAAATCGAAGACAAGAACAGAACAACCCAAGAACGCTGTAAATAAATACCCAACGTGTGGTGCTGTCCTGCGCCGTAAGCTTGGCCGCAAAGGGTCTCAACTGCACTAGCCATTCCAAGCTACAAAATAAAAAAATATATATCTAACATAACCACGACTATACCATCATATGGAAAAGCTAATATACTAAGGCCTGTATGGATTTGCTTACTTGAGTTTATCTAGTGCATAAGCACTTGTGATGCTGGTTGGAAGAGCTTACGGAAATAGTTTATGTCCATAAGATGTTTTCAATTTATTTTCATAAGCTCTCTATTATAGTTTATAAACACAGCTACAAGCTTATAGGAAAACAGATTGACTTCATTTCATCTTTTGTTTTTGAAAGTAGTTATAAACACTTGTGCTATACTAATGCTTAATTAAGTTGTTTATCTAATGATAACTTAATATAGGATTGAAGGAATTGGAGGCATTAAGTGGTATAAACACTTGTGCTCTGCGGTTTTCGAGTATTATATTGTTTTTTCTTTCTACTTGGTTCCAACATCACTCACATCCGAGTTGTATGTTATTCAGTGTCGGATATGGTGTCTGACTTTTGTGTGTCTAAATAACACACCTTTAACAAACAAATATTATGTAAAATCTTTGTATCAAATTATGTAAAAGAGGAAAATAGAGATAACTTTTGTATTGATCAAATGAGAAAGATTACAATAGTAGTATAATGAAACTTATATACGCAAATTAGAATATCTAATTTCTAACTAAGATAACTAACTTGTAACTAACACGTAACTAACTTATAAATAATTTTGCATTTCTAATAAAATATATTAACATTTGTTTTTCTAAAAAAAAACACATAATCCAAAAAAAATGAAAATTTGATACTAAAGTAATAGATAGAGAAAGTTGCTATTTTGTTTTGGCATACCAAGAAGCCGAAAGTGATCGAGATGAGGAGGGTGCAAGCAATGGAAATGGCGGCGAGGTCGAGATCGTTGAGATGACCGGCGAGAGATTGAGTGACGACGGTGATTGAGAACATGGCGAGACGTGTGAAGATGGAAGGGGCAGCAATATGCCATAGCTTCTTTGATTCCAAACATGTTTGTTGGATTAATGAGTGGCTGTTTGGTTCAACTTGTGGTTTTGACAACGTTGACTGTATCAATGGATGTTTCTCTGTCTCTGATTCATTTGGGATATTGTTTTCCATAGAGTTTGCTTTTCAATGCAGTATAGATTTTGAAGGAGACCGAAAAATCAATAAAATAAAATTTGAAAACATTTTCGCCAATTTTAAATATAAATATTTTATTTATATTGAAATTTCCATTTGAAATCTTAAGTTTGAATATGGAATATGTTTTTTCATTTAACAATATCGACAATAAAAGACATGATATAAATAAGTTAGTGTATCATGTCACAACATGATATGATAAGTTGATCTATAATTCTATTATACTATCTTTCTCTATTTGAAATTTCTATCATAAATATGAGTCGAGTTAGAAACCATAATATGATAAGAACCACACTTTACTCAATTCACCTTACAAAATATACTTTAAAATATAAATTGAAATAAAATAAAATAAAATATACATATAAAAACAATTTAAAAAATATAATATACAAATGTAAATCTAATCAAATAAAAAATAATTAATAGAATTTGATATTAAACTTAAAAATGAAATATTAATAATTAATTTAAAAAATATTTATGATTTTACTCAAGGGTAATTTTTTTATATATATAATTTAATAAATTAATATTCACAATTATAAAAATATAAAAGTTAATTGAAATTTTAAAATAAATATAATTTGTTTACAAAATATTATTGTCATTTACATATAATATGTATCATATATTTATTTACATTCTAACAAATAAAATATAATTATTTGGTTACTCACCGTTTTGTTTTTAAAATTTAAATTATTTATTTAGTAGTGTAAGATTATAGTTTTAATATAAAATTATTTCATTACTTATTTAATTTTTTTGTTAATTTAAAATATTTAAAATAAAATAAGTTAATTTAAAAAAAATGTAATTATTCACAATGGTAATTTTGTTATTTAAATATAATATATATTATATTATATCATGATGAGATGTGTTTCAAATACATAACAAAATAAAATATTATCATTTGTGTATGATACACAAAATATGACAATGTTTATCCTATTATTATTCTATTATTATCCAACTTTATATTATATCATATCTCTTTTTATGATTCTCAACAAACAGACCTTAAAGTCATATCTATAAATATCTATATGATATGTTGATAATATAAATTTTTTTTATCATTGATTTTGCTAGCAAATAATTAGCGAGTTGATTCCATTAGATATATTTGATTCAAACGTCATTTTGTGAATTGTTCTAGAGATATTGTTTGTATACACTTCTCATCGCTACATTATATTTAGAGTAAATAGACAATATAGTTTTAATGAAACTAATCTCTGAGTTTCTAACTTTACACACGAGGATAATGTTATTCGAATGTAAAATGAGACATAAAATGTAAAATACAGTAGGAATTATGTTTTATTTTTTATAAAATATCAAAAATATTATTTTTGTATCAAAATTTATATTTCAATATTATTCATAATTTAATAAAAAAGTTGGTTTAAGAAGACATGGAAATGTTTGACTTTATTTTTGTTTAATTTTTTTATCAAATAAAAGATGACTCAATTTTTATACTAAAAAAAATGATTCAATTGCAAAAAAAAAATATATATATATTAGTTGAAGACTGGATAAATTATTTTAGTTTCGAGACCTCTTGAAAAATCATCAAATAATTTAGTCTTACAGAGTACTTAAACTTAAAATAAACTACTTTTCGTGTATTTTTTTAAGCAATAGACTACCTTCAGTTATAACTTAGAGCATTTATAATGAAATATTCTCAATTTAGCAAGTTAAATAGTTACTCTGAGATGAATTAAAATATTTGAATGTTTATATTAACATAAGAACCTTATCTGTCTTTTTTTTCTATTACACTTAATAGATTATATATTAAAATAAATGAATGATATTGAAATATAATAATATAGAGTTATTGGAGAGATTTATTTGATTTAGTAAAAGAATATATTGGATTGAAGAATCAAGTGTTTTTTTCTATATATTTTATCCGATAGCTATAATTATATTTAATGCGTGTGAAATACTAAATATAAATACATATTTTAATAAAATTTAAACTTTAATTTACTATGTTATGAGAGTTTAATCAAATTAAAAATTTGGTGTTTTATTATATACTGATATTAAAAAATTAATACAATAAAAATTGCATTGTGAATGCTTATTACAGGATAAAACTATAAACTTGAATAGATGACACGAGTAACGAAACTACTTTTGTAAAAAAAAATAAGGCAAACTATGAATATTTTTTTAATTAATTTTTGTGAGTATATATTTTACAATAAAAATTGCATTGTGAATGCTCATTATAGATAAAATTATAAACTTGAATTGATGGCACGAGTAATGAAACTACCTTTGTAAAAAAAAAAAAAAG
>JBBPBO010000004.1:72289940-72303525 GCA_037974295.1 Cicer cuneatum
CAAAAAAATAATAATTTTGTATATATATATATATATATATATATATATATTCAATTGTTTATATTTTAGAACCAGTCAAAAAATGTTTATAACTAGAAAAAACTCAAATTAGAAAAATCTCAAATGTAAGGATTCAATTTGTTTTGGTTTTATAATTTGGATTATTGATATTGAAATTCCTGCTGTCTTTAATGATGATTATTACTGAAATTTCAAATTTAAATCCATAACCAGTAAGATAGGTTGATAAAGGGTCTAATGACCAAACTATATAAGTATATGTACCGGTAGTATATCAAATAAGAGGAGTTTTATGATGAGATAGTTAAATTTTGACTAATGAAAATTAAAAAAAAATCACGTGATTTTTTTAAGTTATCATATACCACTTAAATAATCACACAACTATAGTCAACAATATAAGAAAAAGTCACATGACTTTTCATGTATCACTTAAATAACTATTAATCATGAATATTTATGTATGATTATATGGTCAAAATTTAACTATCTCATTCTCCCTAATCATAAAATTTTTCTCATTTAATATTTTAGAGAGCGTCAATTAAAGAGCAGGCAATAAGATTACGAGTAATTCTTTTTGCTCACGATAACAAATCCAAAATATTTTTGTGCATATGCAAAAATACATATAATTTATCATTTTTAATAATAAATACAATATTATTCTTTTGGTTCTATATTTGTTTATATGTGGATGTTTAAATAATTAAATTTGTTGCTGTGATTATACAAATATTGTTCCTGAGATTATAGGCTTGCGGATTAATTATTGTGGATAGATAGTATAAAAAAGTTAGGCAAAAATAAAATAAAATAAAACTTTTTTTAGGCAATAGATAATAAAATCTTAACAACATTTGTTATCTATAAAAAAAATAGGATTGGTCATACCTTTTGTTTAGTTTGAAATCGATCAAATAATTTTTTATTCAGATAAATATTTAGTTTCCAATTAGTCACACCTTATGTAAACCATAAAAAATCTGTCACACCTTATCTCAATTTTAAGAAAGAGCAGATCGAATTAAATGTGACATTTATATTTTGATTTTCTTGCTTTCCAAGTTTGTTACCATTTTTTACTTTGGTCAAAAAAGTTTGTTAGTATCCTATTAAAAATAAATACAAAGTTCGTTACCATATATATAGTAAAACTATATATGGCAGATAGGTGCAATACACAATTGGAAAGAGTGTTAATTAATTGGAAAGTAGTTTAATCTCATTAATTAATAGATGCAAAATGTATTAATTAATTAGATTTTTTTTTTCAAAAGTAATGAGAAAATCTTTTGACAAAATCAAAAATATTTTCAGAGATATTGTGTGAGATTTTTTATTTATTTTTAAATGAATATTATGTAAGAAGATTTTGTCTTGATAAGCCTTATGATAACCGACAAAGGCTTCATATATTTCTAGTATATATATATTTGCACAAAATGTAGTTAACGCATACTATTAATCACACATTTTTTGTACTTTTGATTTTGTTCAGGTTGAACGAAGAAGTATGTGTCATACAAATTTTGAGTCTTTTTTGTTTTGAAGTTGTTTTTTTCTATAAATTTGGATAATAACTTACAACATGATTTGAATTTATAAATGGCCTTTATTGGCACTTAAAGAAGATATCTTAATAGTATTTGTGTTGATGAAAATGAAAAGTGATATTTTTTTTTTTTGCAAAAATGCAAGTTAGTTAGAGATATTTTCGTAGATAATATCTCAAATACACGAACAACATAAAAGTATTTTAAAGACAATACTTTTGTGATATTTTTGTGACTACCAATAAAAATTATTTGCAAATTCAAATCATGTTGAAACATTTTCCAAATTGTGGATGTAAAACAGTTTTAAAACAAAACTAGCTAGCAATTTGTTATAGTAGGATATTACGTATGCTTCTTATTCAACCTGGATAAAACCAAAAGATACAAAAAATAGCTAAGTTACACTATGTACCTATAAAAAGTTAAGGCCAGTGGTGGACACAAGATGTGTTGTTAGATATAATGGGCCTTGAGATCCAGTTTGATTTCTTTAGTTTTAATAATGTTTTGAGAAGCCACAATAACTTAGTTCATTGTCTTGCTAAGTAATGTAATATGTAATGCTTCCAATGTTTTTTTTCTTCTTCTTTTCTTCTTATAAACATGGTCGATTGTGGCCCGTGCAACACTACCGGAGCTCAATTTTTTTTTAAAAAAAATATTAGGGCTAAAAAATATTTACATAAATTTTTATTTACACTATGTACATTATAATTTCTAATAATAAAAATTTAAATATCAACTATTTTATTACTATTTTACAATTTCAATAATATATATGTCAATTTATAAAATAGTAATATTATTAGAAAACAAAATTTAGTCTCTCAATACATACAAATTAATCTCTTTTTTTTTTTTATATAGTTATAGTTTTTCTACAAAAGCCAAAATACATTAACCAAACAGACATAAACTAATCTCACAAATTACAAAGGTCACCAATGCAACGCTGTTTTATAGCCTCCTACATCAATATTAAATACATCAAGTAATTGTAGAAAGTTTATGAATGTCTTTGCCCAAAACAAAGTCTAAAGTTTGTAAACTACTATATCCATTAATTTTATTTCTTTTCCAATTGCCTTTACATATTGTTATATATTCCGACATTTTGTGTTTGAAAACAAATTATTATTTAATTGATTTATATTGTCAAAAGTTTTTATAATATCAATCACAATCGTTATATCATCAAAGATGTAATTTGAGTCTTAGTATAATTACTTCTAAAAATTTGTTCATGAATGATTGTGTGACGTGTTCATGGATTAAGAGACATCTAATGATTGTGTTGGTCGTATAAAAAAATTTACACTAACGATGTATAACAATTAAACTCACAAGTTAAAACAGAAACCTTCCATAATTAATTCGATTGATGGATTAAGAGACATTTAATGAGTTTTAAGAATAATTAACTCCAAATTCAAATTTTGAAAAATAACATAAGCACTAATTACTTAAAAAAAACAGTATGAAAGCAAATAAAGTTGCCCACAACAAATTTTATAAAAGTGAAGTGGTTGGTCGTGCTTAATTCCCCTGGCTCTGGGAGCAGCTTCCCAAGTTGTCTAAAACTATTATATTATTTTTTGTCTAGAACTATATATTAATTAAATTCATTTTATTGAGATTCCAAACTATTTAATCTTTTTGTAGTTGCCCACCAGCACAAGAATTTTAAAATGAATCCCACGTTTTTTGTTGTTGTTGTTATTAATGAAATTTGGTTGTAGAGACATCCATATTTTATGAAAAAATTGAGAAAGATCAGTTTCATTTTATTAGTTTTTTCTTCCTCTTGTATTATTGTATATTATACTCATATATTTTATTGTTTTTTAAGGGTAAGAAACGTTGTGTTGTCTCGTGTGAAAGGGCGACTAGAAAAAATTTTAAGCAAAGTATGGCCCACGTAGATGAACTATATCACATAGATCAGGTTATATACTCATTATAATTATAATTATAATTTATAAGCAAAATAAAATATTATAAATTTTGTCACTATTATAAATAAAAACTAATTACTTCTAAATTATTTAAAGTTATTATATCTTATTATATACTTTCTATTTAATGTAGATAGCTGAATATTTGACATTAAAAATAATCAATTTAATAAATTTGATTTATATTTTGCATGAAATCTAAATAATTAATTTTATTTAATTAAAAATAATAATATTTGTAATCGAGTATAAGATATAGAGAAGATAGATTTTACTTACGTTTTTGTAGAAACTAGAAAACAATGCTTAAGAAATAAGAGAATTCTTGAGCAAACATAAGGCATTTTATAGCCTTTTACAAGTACAGAAGCAAAAACAGAAAAACCACATTTCATGGCACGATGCATGGAAATTTAAAATAACTAACCTTAAGAATAGCACATCCATAAGACTAGGATTTATTAATAACAAATACTAACTAACTATTGACTATCATTCCCTCCCTTAAGCTAATGCATCAGCATTGAGCTTAAACTTCAGCTGCATCAATTACTCCAAGCATCCCTCGAAGCTTCACAAATTTCTCCAATTTGAGAGGCTTTGTCATTATGTCTGCAATATGATCTTCAGAGCTACAAAAGTTCAGATTCACAGCTCCATCATTTACCAGATCCCTGAGAAAATGAAATCTCACTCCAATGTGCTTGCTTCGTCCATGAAAAGCAGGATTTTTAGACAATTGAATTGTGGAATTGTTGTCACAAAGAATCTCTGTGCTCCCTTTTTCTTCAGCTCCAAGTTGTTCTAAGATTCTTCTAAGCCAAACACATTGACAAGCACATAATGCAGCTGCAATATACTCAGCTTCAGTGGTTGATAAGCTTACTACTGGCTGTTTCTTTGAAGCCCATGAAATTGCTCCAGATCCCATAATGAAAGCAAAACCTGAAGTGCTCTTCCTATCATCCAAATCTCCAGCATAATTGCTATCTGTATACGATACAAGACCTGCATTTCCACTCCCTCTTTTGTAGAGTATGCCAAAATCAGTAGTTCCTCTTATATATCTTAAAATCCTTTTTGCTGCAAGCCAATGAGATGACTTTGGATTTGCCATGAATCTACTAATCAAGCTAACTCCATACATCAAATCTGGTCTAGTGGCTGTGAGGTACATGAGACTTCCAACTGCTTGTTTAAACATGGTGACATCTACTCCATCTCCTGCCTCATCTTTTGACAATCGTGTTCCAGGCACAATGGGATTGTTCACAGAGTTGCTGTTTCCCATGCTGAATCTTTCAAGAACTTCTCGTGCATACCTTCTTTGGCAAATGAATATTCCAGCTTCACTTTGTATGACTTCAATGCCTAGGAAATATTTCATCTTTCCCAAGTCAGACATGTCAAATTCTCTCATCATTGAGCTTTTGAATTTATCACACATACTCTTATTGCCTCCAGTAAATATGAGGTCATCTACATAAAGACTAACAATAAGTGTATTGTTTCCTTCTTTCTTGGTAAATAAGGTGTGCTCACTGGAACATTTTTCAAACCCTTCACGTGTAAAATATGCCTCTATCTTGCTGTACCAAGCCCTGGGTGCCTGTTTAAGGCCATACAAAGCTTTCTTCAATCTGTAGACTTTGTCTTCTTTTCCCTTTATGATGAATCCTTCTGGCTGTTCAATGAAGACTTCTTCTTTAAGTTCTCCATGAAGGAATGCACTCTTTACATCAAGTTGAAATATTTCCCATTCATATTGAGCTGCAAGTGCAATAATTAGACGTACAATATCAAGCCTAGCCACTGGCGCAAAGACTTCTGTGTAGTCTATTCCATATTGCTGTGCATATCCTTTTGCCACCAATCTTGCTTTGTGTTTTTCAACTTCTCCACTTTCATTGAGTTTGGTTTTGAAAATCCACTTAACTCCAATTGGTTTGACTCCTTTTGGTAGCTCTGTTAGCTCCCATGTGTTGTTCTTTTCTATAGCTTTCATCTCAGTTGTCATTGCCTCTTGCCACTTTGTGCTTGTGTGTGCTTCCTGGAATGAGTGTGGATCATTTTCACTTTCAGCCATTAGCATCATGAGATTTTCTTCTTCATCCAAATCAGCCCCTGTCACATAATATGTCATCCATGCTGGTTCTTTTGTGATTCTTGGAGCCCTCCCTTGAACTAAACTCTCTTGATCAGCATTAATTTCAGGTGATCTGATTCCAACTGAGCTTCCTTCATTTTCATTTTGCTCAGTTTCTTCTTCACTCCCAGCTTCTTCTTCTTCAAAGTAGTCTTCTTCACCTTCACATACTAACACATCAGTTTTTATCTCCTCATTTGTTTTTCCCCAGTCCCAGCTTCTCTCTTCTTCAAACACCACATCTCTGCTTACAATAATTTTCTTGGAAACAGGATCAAGAAGTTTGTAAGCTTTTGATTGATCACTGATTCCTAAGAAAACACACACCTTACTCTTGTCCTCAAGTTTGGTTCTTCTTTGATCTGGTATATGAGCATGAGCCACACACCCAAACACTCGAAAATGCTCCATTGTAGGCTTCACAGTGCTCCATGCTTCTTCTGGAGTTGTGTTCACAATTGCTGAGGTTGGACTTCGATTTTGCACATGCACACACCATTTCACAGCTTCTGCCCAAAATACCTTTGGAACTTGCCTTTCATTCAAAACAGACCTTACACCATTCATGATTGTCCTATTTTTTCTCTCAGCAACTCCGTTTTGCTGAGGAGTATAAGCTGCTGTTAACTGCCTTCTAATGCCTTGAGTTTTGCAGAATTCTTCAAACTCATGGGAGGTGAATTCACCACCTCTATCTGTTCTCAAACAGGCCATGTGTTCACCAACTTCTTTTTCAACACTTACTTTGTAATTCTTGAAATTTAGGAATGCTTCAGATTTCTCATGCAAGAAATAAATCCAAGCTTTACGTGAGAAGTCATCTATAAAGCTTAAGATATACCTCTTGTTGCTGTTAGAGGAAGGCTTGATAGGACCACATATGTCAGCATGCACGAGTTGTAGTTTCTTTGTAGCTCTCCATGTGCTTTTCTTTGGGATTGATCTCCTGAACTGCTTTCCAATCAAACAGGTGGTGCAAATCTTCTTAGGAAACTTCAGATTTGGTAAGCCAGTTACCATGTGTTTTTGTGACAGACCATGTGTTTTTGGAACTTGCCTTTCATTCAAAACAGACCTTACACCATTCATGATTGTCCTATTTTTTCTCTCAGCAACTCCGTTTTGCTGAGGAGTATAAGCTGCTGTTAACTGCCTTCTAATGCCTTGAGTTTTGCAGAATTCTTCAAACTCATGGGAGGTGAATTCACCACCTCTATCTGTTCTCAAACAGGCCATGTGTTCACCAACTTCTTTTTCAACACTTACTTTGTAATTCTTGAAATTTAGGAATGCTTCAGATTTCTCATGCAAGAAATAAATCCAAGCTTTACGTGAGAAGTCATCTATAAAGCTTAAGATATACCTCTTGTTGCTGTTAGAGGAAGGCTTGATAGGACCACATATGTCAGCAAGCACGAGTTGTAGTTTCTTTGTAGCTCTCCATGTGCTTTTCTTTGGGATTGATCTCCTGAACTGCTTTCCAATCAAACAGGTGGTGCAAATCTTCTTAGGAAACTTCAGATTTGGTAAGCCAGTTACCATGTGTTTTTGTGACAGACCATGTGTTTTTGGAACTTGCCTTTCATTCAAAACAGACCTTACACCATTCATGATTGTCCTATTTTTTCTCTCAGCAACTCCGTTTTGCTGAGGAGTATAAGCTGCTGTTAACTGCCTTCTAATGCCTTGAGTTTTGCAGAATTCTTCAAACTCATGGGAGGTGAATTCACCACCTCTATCTGTTCTCAAACAGGCCATGTGTTCACCAACTTCTTTTTCAACACTTACTTTGTAATTCTTGAAATTTAGGAATGCTTCAGATTTCTCATGCAAGAAATAAATCCAAGCTTTACGTGAGAAGTCATCTATAAAGCTTAAGATATACCTCTTGTTGCTGTTAGAGGAAGGCTTGATAGGACCACATATGTCAGCATGCACGAGTTGTAGTTTCTTTGTAGCTCTCCATGTGCTTTTCTTTGGGATTGATCTCCTGAACTGCTTTCCAATCAAACAGGTGGTGCAAATCTTCTTAGGAAACTTCAGATTTGGTAAGCCAGTTACCATGTGTTTTTGTGACAGTGTATTGAGCCCCTTATGATTAAGGTGCCCAAACCGACAGTGCCATAGGTGAACTTCTTTCTCTAGCTCAGTTTGTAGACACATGGTCTCTCTTGGTGCTACAGTGGCTGACATATAAAACATTCTATTTCCACTCATGTTAGTTTGCATGATTAGGCCTTTCTTAGAGTGATATACTTTACATGTTCCATTCTGAATCAAAATTGCCAATCCTTTTTCTTGAAGTTGTCCTAAGCTAAGAAGATTATTCTTAAGCTCAGGAACAAAATAGACATCTGAAACTACTTGAGTGACACCATTAACCTGCATTCTAACATTTCCTTTTGCTATCACATCCATTGTCATGTTATTCCCTAATTTTACAATTTGACAAAGGTCTTCTTCTAAATTAGAGAACCAACCTTTGTTTCCTGTCATGTGGTTGCTACATCCTGAATCCAAGAACCAAATCTCCTCCTTCTTGGTTTGGTGCAGATCCATGTGTGACATCAATAAGAGTTCCTCTTCTTCTTCTGTCTCTGCATAATTTGCCTTTTTCTCCCATTCTGGACATTCATACTGAAAGTGTCCAAGTTTATGACACTTGAAGCATTCAATAACAGCTTTATTTAGGAAATGTCTTTCACGTCCTCTTCCTCTTCCACCTCTAGAGAAAGATCTTCCTCCTCTTCCTCTTCCACCTCTATCATCATGAGCAACTTTCAGCACCTGCTCTTCTACTTGAGGTTCCTGCATCCTTTGTTCATGAACAAGAAGACTTCCATGGAGTTCATCAATGGTTAAGGTACTCAAATCATTGGACTCCTCTATCGAACATACAACATAGTTAAATTTAGAAGTCAATGATCTGAGTATCTTACTGACCACCATACTTTGCTCCATGTTTTCACCATTTGATTTCATCTTGTTTACCACACTAAGAGTTCTTCCCAGAAAGCTGTCTATCTTCTCTCCTTCTTTCATGGCAAGCAGCTCAAATTCTCTCCTCAGAGCTTGAAGTTGTGCCCTTTTTACTCTTGTGGAACCTTGGTACTTCTGCCTCATTGACACCCAGATTGCTTTTGAAGTCCCTTTGTCAAGAATTGTTTCCAGAATTTCTCTATCAATGGCCTGGAATAGAAAATTCTTAACCTTCAAGTCCTTGAGCTTAGCTTCCTCCACGTTTCTTCTTTGTGCTTCACTTGTTGGTGTAGTTCCAATTGCTGACACCGGTGTTCCTTCTTCTACAAGACTCCACAGTTCTTTGCTTCTCAGAAAATTTTCCATCATCATTGACCAATGATCATAGTGACCATCAAATCTTGGAATAGCTGGTTGCACAAATTTGTCTGCCATTTTGTTTGTAGACTCTCACACACACTCTTTTTCACTCACAATCAGGCCCCTTGCGAAGCTCTGATACCAAATGTAGAAACTAGAAAACAATGCTTAAGAAATAAGAGAATTCCAGTATATTATTCTTGAGCAAACATAAGACATTTTATAGCCTTTTACAAGTGCAGAAGCAAAAACAGAAAAACCACATTTCATGGCACGATGCATGGAAATTTAAAATAACTAACCTTAAGAATAGCACATCCATAAGACTAGGATTTATTAATAACAAATACTAACTAACTATTGACTATCAGTTTTTACTTATAATAGTAATTGAATGGAGGAAAGACTATAGAAAAGTACAACTATGAGGATTGGCAGGTGGGACACCAATATTAATTTTTGTCAATTTTTGTTTCAGACATAATAATCAACTAATTACAGAAGGGAGGAATAGTAACGACCGTGGATTGAAATTTTTCTCAGTTCAAATATTAATTACATGATTAAAAATAATGACAAAAAACAAAAAACATATCCCATTACAATTTAAATAATTGAAATATTCAGAATTTCAAAAGTTCTGCATTTTGAAAAAATCGAATTATAAATGCATTTTTTACATTATAAAAATAGTTACCTTAGGACATTGCTTTGTTGTTTTTTATATTGTAGGTGTAGTATTGGATAAGGTCAACACTAGTTCTTTAAAAAACATTTGTTTATGTTTCAATTTTTTTAAAATTTGAAAAATCTAAAACTAAACATTTTGCAAAAAATATATACTTTTGTTCAAGATTGTTAAAAAAAATGTAAATAATTTTTTTAAAAAATTGTTATAGGACTGTTAGTAATTTTATTGACAGTTTGACACCATGAAAAAAAAAGGAAAAAAATGCAGTTTTTTCATTTAAATAAGTAAAAAGGTTGTCTATTTCAACACTGTTGTATGTTTACTTAGACAACATTTTTTTGACTTCATATAACATCGTCTAATTGATATATACACACACACGAAGTTCATGGGTTAGGACCTCACTTAAATTGTCTTATAATGCGACATTCATGTAAAATAAAATTTAAGGTCTTACTTTATTAGTAAGAGTTTAATAGTATATTCTCATTAAATTGAGTTTAAATTTCTTAAAGACAATTATAAATTGATTGTTAATGTAATTTGATTAATAAATATTTTCTATTTTCTATTTTTTTTCAAAAAATAAATAAAACAAAAATGGTAATTAAGAGAACGAAAGAAAGATGGCATCAGATAAAACAAACAAAAAAGTGCGACATTAAAGTAAAACAAAAAGAGAACGGAAGATGGCTTAGGATAAAATTGAACTTTATATACATCAGTGCCCGTGTTAATTAAACTCCATGCTGACGGAATCGAATAGATATTTGATTTTTTCTTCTTCTAAAAATATATATTTTATTATTTATCTTTTGTATCATATTTACTTTGATTATTTATCATTTATTAATTAATTTTTCTCTTTTACATGTTATACTTAATTGTCTTTTTTTAAAATTATACAAGTTTATCTTTTTATTTAAAATGAATATTTTGTAAAAGATAACATTTTAGAGTGTAAAAAAAAGATATCAGATAAAATTGAACAGAAAAAATATAAAGAACTAAAATGAATATTTGATAAAAAAAAATAAAATATCAAAATTATATTTTGACCTTTTTGGTTTATTCATAATAATTGATGATTAGTATCATAGTTGCGAGACGGAGTACACTCGATCATCTAAACAAATTCAATTCTTTTTTTGACATAATTCATTCAAGTTCGTGTCTATTTCAAACTAATCCATTTAAACTAAATTGTTTTCAATTCGAGTAATTAATTTGATATTTTGAACTCGTAAACTCAACCAATTAACATGACATAAATATTTTTATTTTTTTTATTATTGATTTATAATTTTAATTTAGTTATTGAACTTTATTTGAGGATTATTTGTTAATTTGACCAATGTAAATATTTTGTTGTTATTATGTGTGTATTTTAAGTATTGAATGATATATTAGATAGAATTTTGTGATTTTTGAGATGTTCTCATATTTAATTTTAATTACATTTTTTTAGAATAAAATAAGTATTTTTTATTTATGACCCACGAACTCAACGTGCTTTTAATCGAGTTGATTTAGTTCAAATTTAATGTAAAAATCACGAGTTGAAGACTCAACGAATCTAAATAAATTTGATTAATTTAAGAATAACATTTAACAAAAAATAAAAAAATTCAACCTATAATTACTCCTAGTTGCGAGTGTTTCCAAACACTAAATTTTGTTTCTCTTTTTATTTTACCCACAATATTCTATTTTAAGAGAAGTGTTGACTACATATATTTTTTAATACACTTCTTTATATAAGTTTAAACTATGTGGACTTTATATGATTTAATTAATATTGTATAAAATTAAATAAAAATAATATATTAAGAAATATGTGTTAAATAATATGTGTGATAACATTTTTCCATGTTTCAACACTTAGAGACTAGTTTTTCAAAAACTTAGCTTTATTTAAAGAGTTAAGATCTTAATATTAACTCTTATATATGCACCGGTCAAGGGTTAATGTTTGAACACGTGCTTAAATATAAGACGTGGGTACCTTTTAATGTATGATATTTTATTTTACGCATAAAATAATTTTACGCGTATTTTGTCAAATAATAATAAGTTGTAGTAATAATAAATAATAATAATTCTGCAATTATTGTTGTCTTTTTTTGACTCTTTGTGTCTAAAAACATCATTTTGTCTCTTTGTTCTTGTGATTATTGATGGTGTTATGTGTTTTGCGTGCAATTCTTCTCTTCTCAATAAAACACAGTAGATAAAATAAATTGATATACTGAGTTTAAATTTAAATTAAACATATTTATTTTTTAAATACATTTTCTTTTATATTTAAGATTGAAGAAAGTATTATTAATTAGAAATAAATATGATTTCAGCAAATAAAAATCTAACGGTCATTTTGATATTTGATTATATGAACATTGTCACTGTAATATCTAAATGTATAGAAAATGTAAATATATAATGTCTCTTTTATTAGTAATTTTTAAATTTAATTGTAATTTTGATCTATTTTTTTTCATTAATTCTTTAAATTGGTTCCTTATTTTAAAAATTAATAATTTTGTTATCTTATTTTGAATTTTTGAACTAAAAATTGACGATGTAATATATTTTAAATAATGCGTCATATAATATGATAACATTGAATAATTAATACCAATTAAATTGTAATAAAAGACCTATAAAAACTTTAGTTTCAACTTATGAAATGATGATGTTTGTAATTTAATATATAAATAATTAATGCATCTTATAAGGTTTTATATTGTTAAATCGTACGTCGTGTTATTTAAATTTATTAAATCACTATTTTTAGTTTCAAAATTTAAAAGAGAAACCAAACTTATTGGATTAAAAAAATGATTAATTTTATAAATTAGTAAAAATAAAGAAACAAAAGTTATAATGAAGCTAATTTTTATAATTTTATAGACTAAATCGGTAACCAAAAATTGTACGAGTCTGCCACAAAAATATTGACATGGACACTTCCATTTAGTGCTAGATGGATACCATGAATTAGAAGTTTTTTTTTTAAACCTTTCAATAATTGAACACAAAATTTAGGAGAATAAATTTTTTACTTTTAATTTTTTAACACATACTCTTAAAACACGTATTAACATTTGTTGTATGATACTCTATTTATTTATTTTTAAGTGTTACTTTAAAAATATATATTTTTCATTTTTAAAGTTTAAAATAGTATTAATTATCGGTATCTCAAATTATCCATGACTATTTATTGCATTGAGAAAAAAATGAAGAAGATAATAAATAATTAAAAATATTATTCGTAAAAGACAAATAATTTTATGAAAAATATCAAAATTTATTAATTTTTTTAGTAGTAATATTTAATGGTGAGGATAAGGTGGATGGTTTGAGTTTTTTTAACTTAGGTGTTAATTAGTTGAACAAATTTATTTATTTTTGATAATTTTGAGTTGAATGTTTTGTATTTAACAGTCACGGATCCATGCATTTTATTTAAATTTAATTTAATTATTGATTTCATAAAATAAAAATTATTGTACTATGTTTTTAAAATTGATATGTAAATGTATATTCTATTATATTTTTATAAATAAAAAGTTTAGGTGAATAGAATTTTGAAATAAAAATAGTATATAATATAAAGGTGACTAAGGATATGAAATTGACAGGGTAAACATTAGTTTGATAATAACCAATATAATAATAATATTTTATTTTGTCATGTATTTTATACACTTCACATCGTGATATGATATAATATATATTATATTTAAATGACAAAATTATCATTGTAAACAATTACATATTAGTTTTTTTTTTAAATTATCTTATTATATTTTAAATATTATAAATTAACTAAATAATGAAATAATTTTATATTAAAACTATCCATTGACAC
>JBBPBO010000004.1:72303784-72427929 GCA_037974295.1 Cicer cuneatum
AATATATAATATACATTATATATAAATGGCAAAAATACTCTTGTAAACAAATTATATTTATTTTAAATTTCAATTAACTTTCATATTTTTATAATTTTGAATACTAATTTATTAAATCATATAAAAAGACAAAACCACCGTTGTGATAAAATAATGCGCATTTTTAAAATTAATTATTAATATTTAATTTTTAAGTTTAATATCCAATTCTATTAATTGTTTTTATATGTGATTAGATTTAGTATTTTATATTATATTTGATAAATTATTTTGATATTTATATTTTATTATATTTCAATTTTATATTTTAAATTATATTTTATAATAGTAATTGAGTAAATTACTGTTCTTATTCTAACGAAGATAAAAATTTCAATTAGAGACACCAAATATAATAGATTCAAACATGACATAATAATTTATTCATATAATGTCTCTTATATCCGGCATAAAATGCACCCTTGTAGTTTAAGGAAAATCCTATAATTAGAGAGTATTAATTAACTGGGATATTTACATAATTTATCGGTATTAAATTAAATTCTTCCTATTAACAATTGAAACAATATTCGTTATTATTCAATACATATTTCAAAGATTAATTAAAAAAAGTCATTTTGTTTATATTGTCAGTATATAAAAAACATAAATTCAATAATGTATTACCATATCATTTGAGTATGACAAGTAATTTTGTTGACTGAATTTATTTGATGTACTAATAAACTTTATAATAATAAAAAACGAAAATATTTGCAGATAAGTAGTCACGTGTCACTTTTTTTCTTGTAATTGGTATGAAATTACTAGATTAATTAATTTTTATGATTTAATAGTACAAGTTTTTTTTTTTTTTAAAATGGAGTAGTAAATACTATTGAAAACTCACACACACAATCATAAAGTGCTTTGTTCGAACCTCAAACAAGATGACTAATTTAATAACGTCACATTAGTTAGTTGAACTATAACTTAGACAATAGTGGAGGTTATTTTAGAGTGTTATCACTTTATTGTATTAGACAAATATACATATAATAAAGGTATAATTGGTATCGCGTTTCCTTAATTAATTTCGAGTAACAATTTGATCTTTATGATAATTAATTTTATCGATTTTGTTTGAAAATTTTGTTGAATTTTTTGAATTTTGTAAAAAAATGACAACATTGTTGACATTTTAAGATATAAAAGATTAAATTGTTACTTAAAATTAAACAAAATACTACATTAGAAAGAAAAAAAATAAAGAACTAAAATGTTACATAAAATTAAATTAAGGAACAACGAGAAGAATTACGCTTATAATAAAATATGGGTAGATACATGTATAAAAAAATCTACACACAAATTAGGTATGTGTTTGAGATAATTTTTGCAAATTTTATTTTGGAAACCTAATTTTAGTTAAAATTAAATTTTCTCTAACGTAATTTATGTTTAGATATTTTTTCTATAAACGTCGTTTTTTAAAATTAAATTTGTTTAGACTATATACTAAAATGTACTTTTAAATATGTTTTTATTAAAAAAGAATATATTTTATTATAATATAATGTCAATTTTGTGATTATAGTGAAACGGAAAATTCAAAATTATCCATTAGAACATTTTTTGCTAAATGTAGATTTGAAACAAAATTAATTTTGTAGAAATAATTTTCAAGAAAATCCAATGATAATGTCAATTCACTTTTCATTAAAAAATTACATAAAATGCTGCAAATGAAAAATCAAACATCTTTTAACATTATCTGTACGGTGTTGATTTTAAAAAATGTGACTTAAGTATTCTATAATTTAAAGATGATTTTTTATATGATTTTTAAAAAAATGAGAAATTATTTTATATTTATTCACAGTAATGAAAATTAATTGTTTTAAATAGTTAAACTATAAAAAATATTTCCTTTAATAAGCTATAACAAACACACGTAAACTTTTAAACATGGTTATTTTTTTAATAAAAAAAATCTAATTATTTTATGATAAAATTTATAACAAATGCACCCATAAATTAAAAAGTTGATTAAAATATAATTTTTGTTATTTATCTTTTACTGAATATGCATTTTAACTATTTATTTGTTTTTATTGACTTTGGTTATTTCTATATTATTTATTTATTTTTGTTTTGTATCATTTACATAATATTTTAATCTGTAATAAACTGATATAATTATATAATTTTTTTTAAAATAAAAGATTAAAACGATTATAAAATAAAAAATAAAAGATTAAAACAAAAAATAAATAGTAAAAACAAATTAAAAAAAAAACAAAAGAACAAAATAATTAATATTAAATAAATAAAAAAACAAAATTATATTTAAATCTAAATCGCAATAAAAAAACAAGTATGCTAAAAATGAATTATATCCCGCAGCTTAGTGCAAGCATTTCAATGGTGATAAATATACACAAAAAAGCAGGTTCTCCATTTCTCCGTTTGAAAACGAATATAGGGACAAATATATAATATCTTTATAGAAAGATTTGACTATATAGTTCCATTATTAGGCGATCACACAAACCAAAGTGTATAGAGAATAAAAAAAACAAAAAAAACAGAGCACGCACATGGCAGAAAGAATTGAAGAAGAGAAACAGAGAAAGATGAAAAAAATCCTTCTCATAATAAATTGCCTCATACTTGCCTTAGGTAACTCCGGTGGGCCCCTCATAATGCGTCTTTACTTCATCCACGGCGGCAACCGCGTCTGGCTCTCCAGTTTCCTCGAAACCGCCGGTTTCCCTCTCATGTTACTTCCCCTCACCGTCTCATACATAAAACGCCGCCGTCGCCACCGACGTAACGCCGCCACCACCGAAACCGAAAAATTAAAATTCATCTCCATGAAACCTCCTCTTTTCTTCGCCGTCGCCTTCATCGGAATTGTAACCGGTCTGGATGACTATCTCTACGCTTACGGCGTGGCTCGGCTTCCGATTTCAACTTCCGCTTTGATAATCGCTTCTCAGCTTGCATTCACAGCTGTTTTCGCTTTTCTTTTAGTGAAACAGAAATTTACGGCGTTTTCTATAAACGCCGTCGTTTTGCTTACTATTGGAGCTGGCGTTTTGGCTATGCACACGAGTGGGGATCGTCCAAACGGTGAATCTACTAAACAATATGTTATTGGTTTTATCACAACTGTTGCTGCTTCAGCATTGTATGGGTTTGTTTTGCCTTTAATTGAATTGGTTTATAAAAAGACTAAACAATCCCTCACTTACTCTCTTGTCATGGAAATTCAGTTTGTTATGGGTATGTTCGCCACTCTCTTTTGCACCGTTGGCATGATTATAAATAACGACTTTAAGGTGAGTGCTAATAGTAATACAATTTCATTATATTCCAAAAGTTATTTATTTAAAATTATAGTAAATTAATTGTTAATGATTTTGAATTTAAATTTGTAGGTGATTCCAAGAGAGGCAAAGATTTTTGGACTTGGGGAAAGAACTTACTATGTTGTATTGGTGGTGAGTGCGATAATGTGGCAAGCGTTTTTTTTAGGAGCGGTTGGGGTAATTTTTTGTGCTTCGTCTTTGTTGTCGGGAATTTTGATTGCTGTTTTATTGCCACTAACTGAAGTTTTGGCGGTTATTTTCTACAAAGAGAACTTTCAAGCGGAGAAAGGGGTATCTCTTGTACTTTCACTTTGGGGATTTGTGTCTTATTTCTATGGTGAATTTAAAGAAACTAAGGAATTGAAGAAGAAGAAGAAGAAGAAAAGTGTTGAGTTGGCTCAAACGACTATTGATGTACCTGCTCCTCGGTGATTCAGATGCAAATTATAATTATATGTTTGTGTTTGTTTTTTAATTAAATGTTTGTATTTTTTAGGTTCGTATTCTGAATTTTCAACATCTAATAAGTTGTGTTCCCCTTTGATAAAATTCAACTTTTTAACTACTAGGTATTAGTGGTACTAATCACTTGTGCTAAAGTGTATTAGTGATTCTGTCTTTTTCAAATGCTGGTAATCATTAGAATAAAGATGTTGAAATAGTGTGGTGGATCAGCTGGAAGTAGAATGAATTGGTTGCTTCTGGTTTACTAAACGATTAGATAAGAGACGCATTTCATTCCACCGTTCAAAAGGGAATTTAATCCAACCACGTTATCCATACGACACGGCAATTTCTACCGGTCAAATCGAGGCATATTTAAGTTAAAGAATCTTCTACTATGCATTTAATTGTATTAATAGTGTTTTCCTTATTGGACTGTTTATCCACACAGAAATATTACAAAAAAGTTTGACAAAAAAAACTCTTTTCCTTTTACAACTCATTTAGATCATTTTTAAATATATTAAAAAAATAGTTATAAATACGTTGATTTTATGTAACGGTATGTTAAATTTTTATTTCTCATGTTCTAAAAGCAAACTAATTGATTTAATTAAGTAGATATATGTTTAAAAAATAAGTTAATAATAAATATATTTAGTAGTTTTAAATGATACTTATATTTTAAAAAGAAATTTATATTTAAGGCTTTATATTCAGAATGTGGACATTATAATCTATTTCTTGATATGAATTAAAAAAAACTTTGGCATGTCTATCAAATAAATAATCGTATGACTCAAAAAAGAAATATTACAAACACGAAATTATTTATTAAGAATTTAAATGTAAAAAATTCAAATTTAGAATTATGTAATTTAAGATTATAAAAGATAAAAAATTTCACTTAAATTGTTTTTTTTTTTTTTCGTTTTTATTCTTTAACAACACCCGTTTAAGTTTGGCATATCATTCACCCATAAATACACGTCACAAAATTCGGATCCTTCTCGCATTTTGTTTGGTGCTTTTTAAATGAACACAGAGAATATTATTTATTTAAAATGTAAAAATAGAGGATTATAAAAATAAATAAATAAATACAATATATATTTGGTATTTGATATTGGAGACTCTATCTATTAACACAGGAGAAGTTGAACAAACTGAATAATACTTCATATTTATTCAATTAATAATTTAAAAGATATAAAATAATAAAAGACAAATAACACTTTTGTATATGAATTTTTGAAAATCAAAATAAACTCAATTAGACTCTAACAAAATTCATAATAAAAGATAACTAACTCTTAAATAATAAAGACAAATAATCAGAACTAAAACTGCCAAATAACTGGATTAAAAACACATAAAAAATGTTAAGTAATATTAGAGTCATCTAGATGTAATAGTATCAATATAATTTTCTACGTTATTAATATTTGAAAATAATTTATAAATCATGCTAACAAGGCTTAAATATAAGTTAAATATTTGTTAATACTCTCAAGACGGGTAAAATTTTGTGTAAAACACAAAGATTAAGAAGTTTATTAAATTTCGTCAAATAAATATGAAGTTTATTTAATGCTTTAAAATTGTATTTCCTCTATTTTATAATAATTGAGTCGATATCCTCTTTATTTTTTCATTCCATTACGATAGTAATTGAGTCGAGATCTTCTCTATTTTATTATATTTTATATTTCTAAAAATTTGGAATGGTAAAAATGGAGAAGATACGAAATAGCGGAGATCCTAACTCATAATAATTAAAACATTTGATCATTCCACACATATTAAGAAAAGTGTATAAATAAAATGAGATAATAATATTTTTATTAAATTAATTATCATTGTTAAGTATTATGCATTATCATTGTCACAAATATATAATAAAATATATTGCATTAAAAGAGGTGAAAATAATATTAATTAAATTGTACAATTAGAATAAAAATACCTTAGAAATTGAAAGAATACTTTTGAAAGAAAAATGCAAGTAATATCATTTTCAGACTATTCTTTTACAGATATTATGTCTATTATTGTAGAAAGAGAGGATAAATATTATTCCAATTATACTCACATAATTAAATGTTGTATTTCTACTACTATCTCCATCATTTATTATAAGCATTGATTGTTTTTTCACTCTTAATAAGAAAAATTAATTGATAGTTAGTGAGTTCAATTTATTTATTAATGTGCCTAAAACAACTTTAATATTTAAGTGTTTTAAGTTGATTTTTCGTATCTACAATATAAAAAATTATTTTGCTTCAAATAAAATAATACACAACACTTATCTATCAAATTAATCATTTATTGTGATATTAATTTCTTACTTAAAACATTTATTTTCAAATGAAAAAAATTGAATACTTTCTAAAAGCAAAAAAAAAAAAATTATATATTCTAAAAAATGAACGTTATTAATGTGCATTAAAACGTATAAATCAAATGGATTTTTTTGGCTACGTGACTAAACGCACACAAAAAAATCATTAATCACGTGAGTATGTTTAATCCAAATAAATCATGTAATAAAAAAACCTTTTTTTTGTGACAAAATGTGGTAAAAAAAACTACATATTTCAAATTTGTATATATAATGACAAGTAATAAAATATTCTTTTTTTATTCCGTTTAAATTTTTCCGTTCAATGAATATTCTCTTTTTTCTAGATGCTATATTTCTCTCTCTTTCTCTTCTTTTATAACTATTATTTGGTTTCTTTAATAAATTTTCTTATTTTTATATTTAGTTGATATATTTAATTTTGAAGTTTGTTGTCCATCACCACATTACCGTCTTTATTAGTGTTTATATAAAGTTTTTATTTTTTTTAGTTCTTTATATTAATTTGAGAAGGGAGTATCATAAGTGACCATTGGTAGATCAAGAAATTCGTCTTTTTATACCAAATAAGTGATATTTTTGTTTTAAATATCTTAATATACTATAATATATATATATATATATATATATTAAACATTCAGAATATATGATACGACATTTTATACTAACTTATTATATTATTATTTTTATCAACATTGATATATTATTTTATAAAGATAAAAAATCATTCATTCTTTTTTTTTTTAATTTAATTTAATTTAATTTTTTCTTATACATATAGACAATGTTGATAATAACATTTAAATTATATGGCAATTTTAGACTTCACATTCGTTTATTATTATTTTTATTTTGAAGATTAAAATGTAATTATATTAAATTTTGATCAATTTCTATCACACTTTTATATTTTCAAACTAAACCAAAATTATAAGTGATGAAAATTTGAAATTACCTTAAAAAATGAATCGTTACATAATAGCAATAGACATCAATGTCACTGTGATGATATTTTTCGAAATAGATTATTTTCTTTTTAAATTTTACAAGTTATGAGACTTAAGTAAAAAAAAATTATAATAGATACTTAAGATAGATTTTTCTACTCCTCTCATTAACTATTTTTGAGTTCAATGTATTTCATTTAGGCTTCAACTTAGTAATAAACATCTCAAATTTACCTAATTTGTTTGGTTGCCCATTCTTGATAACAAGGGTTGAGTCTCCCTTCTCATCAACTGCTGCCTTGTTTCTTGATTTTCTGGTCTCCACGACACTCTTCTGATTGGAGGGAGTCTTCACCCATAAATTCTATCCATGTAAAAAAATCTTTTACAATGTAGGCAAAACAAATTCAAACAAAATAATTTAAAACCAAATAGATTGAAATTCACACCTACACATCCAATGCTTGACAATTCTTACTTTCTCGAGTTATTATTTCTTTATTTTAGAAAAAAATAATCCATTGTAGTTATCCATCTTCACTCTATTTGCAGCCAAACAATCCACTTAATAATAATGATATCCTCAAGCATAGAAACAAATATATATATATATATATATATATATATATATATATATATATATATATGTCCAATAATTACACTATTGAATGTTTCTAATATGTTGTTGACTAAGACATTGCACTTAAATATGATTAAACTTGGTGCTTGGACCAGAATTTGGATGGGATCTTCTGGAGATGCTTGTATGCATATTCATTCACTTTCCTAATTTTCCTCATTCAACTTCCCAATGATTGAAGATAACTTACCTCTGCAGCCTCTTATGCTAATTCATTCAATTGCGTCTGTGGATGACTCTTTATGTAGTTGTTATTTTTAGAAGATTTTATATTTAGAGTTAAAAAAAATATAGATTTAATTTCTTTTTAAATATATTTAAGATCTAAAATAAGACATCATTAATGTATATAATTTATATTTTTATTTATAATATTTTTAAGATTTATTTTTTAGTTTAAGAATATCTTATTTATGATATGTTTTTGAATTATAATTTAGTTTTATAAATACAACAATGAATAAAAATTTATTTTAAAACTTTGATCTATCATAATTTTATTTTTTTCCCAATTTTTTATTTATTTGAATTAAAATTTTGTATTTATCTTATTTATAGATAATATGATATAATTATTACATGAAACTCGTATAGAACCGACGAGAAGCCTCTACTAATAGTTGGTAGGGTTCCGATACTTGAATTACAAAATAAGAATAATTAAGGATAAAGGCACACCTAGACATCAAGTACTTCATTTTATTTATCTTTTATTTGTCAACTTTATTTTATATATTTTTCAAACAAATTAAAGAATTTAAATTGTTTTTTTTTTCTCTTTCAATTTGCCCCGTGACTAAATTCACTCATTTTACATGAAGAGAAATAAATAATTTATAGTTTGAATATGAGATCTTATTGCAGCTATTAATTAACTGAATTGCATTTACGGAATAAATTATGAAATTGTTTAAATAAATATTAGTATATACGACTTCGATCTCTAACCTAATAATATTAATATCTTTTCAGTTGATTTAAGACTTGTAAACAATTTAAAAATTTATATTTTATAAATTACATATATAATAATTTTTTTTATAAATTTTAGATAATATTCTATTAGAATATATCAAAATAAATATTTTATATACTTTAATTGAATAATATTAATTTCTACGAGTCTAATAACATGTCAAATAATTTTAAACTTAAAAAAAAATTTGCATGGCAAAAAAAAATACCATTTAGTTTTTTTCTTTGTTCCTCATAAATATCTCATCAAAAGAAGTGTGGGTTTCTTTTTGCCTCATCACTCATAACGTTTTTTTTTTTCTCTGTTGTGTTTTTCTCTAATTTGGATAAAAGTGTAATGACCATTGGTGTAAATAATTTTAATAATTTTACCCCCTTTAACATTTTAACGTGAACGGTAATAACACTGAATCTGCCGTGAAGACCTTGATCGGCGACGCCGTAACTTCAGATGGCGAACCACTTTCTCAACGCCGGAATGAGACGGTACGAACACCCCAAATATTTCTCTAACACTTTCCTCAACCCCTTCTCTTCTCCCCTTCTTCTCACAATTAGTTTTTTTTTTTCCGCAGCAGCATCAGTTTTATTTTTGGGGCAAGAAATCTCTATAGCCACGCAGATACTCGCGTTTCTGCATTTGCAGAGAAGCAGAACCTGAAGAGCTTAATTGCGGGATTCAAACCTTCAAAGCGGAGTCCATTGCCAGTGCTTCAAAATTGGGTCGATCAAGGCAACAAAATTTCACACTCGGAGCTGAAATTCATTTCCAGAACACTTATAAAATCCAAGCGTTACAACCATGCATTTGAGGTTCGGTTTTTCTTAACCTAATTTACTATTCCTTCAACTTTGCGTAGTTCAAAGTAGTTAATGGTGATTATTGTGATTTATTATTAACAATTTAGGGTTTAAAACACTTTTCCCTTCGAGTTTCTGTATTTTGCCTTTTCTGGCTTTGAAGTTCATGGAAATTATGTGTTTGATTCAATTTGTTGTTTCAAGTGTTGAATGTTTAGTTTATGTTTCAGAGGCTTAGACATTTTTAGCATTTGATAATGTACTCTTTATTTTGGTTTGCTTGCCGTTTTTATTTTTTATTTTTAATATAGGTCCTGTTTGGATAAACGACTTAATTTCACGTTTATGTATAAGCTATTTCTATAACATACGATAATACAAAATAAATCTGTTTTGGCAAAAAACTGTAAACAACTTATGAACATGTCATAATGTGTTTCCATAAGCTCTCCCAAAGAGACTCACAAGTGCTTATGCCTATTGATAAGCTCAAATAAGCTAATCCAAACAGGACCTTGCTGGTTTTAGGTATGTCTCGGATTAATGATGATTGTGTCTTAAGTTGAGTACTACTAAACTATTAATGGTGAGTATGTCTTTCATTTTGAGTACTTTTAGAGTATTGAGCATTCATTGTGTATAATGTAAATTATTAGATTTGTATAATCTATCTTTTCATACGGTGGCCACTTTCACTCTGCTATTTCATCATAGCATTTTGGGGACGAACCTCTTCGGGATACTTTCCATGATTGTGTCTTAAGTTGAGTACTACTAAACTATTAATGGTGAGTATGTCTTTCATTTTGAGTACTTTTAGAGTATTGAGCATTCATTGTGTATAATGTAAATTATTAGATTTGTATAATCTATCTTTTCATACGGTGGCCACTTTCACTCTGCTATTTCATCATAGCATTTTGGGGACGAACCTCTTCGGGATACTTTCCATGATTGGCTGCTTACAACCTTGCACAACATAATGTAACTGATCATTGGTTCTTTTAATCTCTGATGACTGAGGAGCATGTCATTGCAATGTGATTTATGGCTTTTATGAGACAGGGTCTATTCAATTTGTCAAGCTATTTAAATAGTTAGTCTTTTGAACAGGCACTGCAGTGGATGGAAAACCAGAAAATTTTCCGCATAAGCCCAGCTGATCAGGCCATGAAATTGGAGTTAATCATTAATAATTGTGGCCTAATGGAAGCTGAAGAATATTTTATGAGTATACCTGACTCAGCTGGAAAGAAAGCTGCTTATCTCCCACTTCTACGTGGCTATGTAAGAGATAGGGACATCAATAAAGCTGAGGCTTTCATGGAGAAGCTCTATGAACTCGGGCTAGTGGTGAACCCTCACCCTTATAATGAGATGATGAAACTATATCTTACCACATGTGAGTACAGGAAGGTACCCCTAGTTATCCAGCAAATGAAGCGAAATAAGGTACCGTGCAATGTTCTGTCCTACAACCTTTGGATGAATGCTTGTGGAGAGGGAGACAGATACGGGGTTGCAGCAGTGGAAGCAGTTTTCAGATTAATGCAAAATGATGAGAATGTTGAGGTGGGTTGGAGCAGTCTTGCTACTTTAGCCAATGTTTACATGAAAGCAGGACAATCTCAGAAAGCCATTCTGGTTCTAAAAAATGCTGAAGAGAAACTATCAACCTGTAACCGTCTGGGTTACTTCTTCATCATAACATTATACGCCTCTTTGAAGCAAAAGGAAGGAGTCTTGCGGTTGTGGGAAGCAAGTAAGGCAGTAGGTGGAAGAATCAGTTGTGCCAACTACATTTGCATACTAACATGCTTGGTTAAGCTTGGGGACATAGCACAAGCCAAGAGAATCTTCAGTGAATGGGAGTCTAATTGTCATAAATATGATATCAGAGTCTCTAATGTTCTTTTAGGTGCATATGTGCGGAATGGATTAATTGAAGAAGCTGAATCATTGCATCTCCACACATTGCAAAAGGGTGGTTATCCAAACTACAAGACGTGGGAGATTCTCATCGAAGGATATGTCAATAGGCAGAAGATGGATGAGGCTATTATTGCCATGAAAAGAGCTTTGGCTTCGTTGAAAGACTGTCATTGGAGGCCGCCACAAGGACTTGTATTAGCCATAGCTGAATATTTGGAGACATGTGGGAATTTTGAATATGCAAACGAATACATCACAGATATTCATAATTTAGGTCTTGGAAGTTTATCTATATATAAAATATTGCTTAGAATGCACCTTTCTGCTCAAAAACCACCTCTCCATATCCTTAAAATGATCAATGAAGACAAAGTTGAGATGGATAGTGAGACATTTTCCATTCTTAGAGCCTTCACTGGGCATGTAACATCAAATTGATTATTGATTGCTTGTTGCAAGATGTACATTTTTTTGTCTCCCTCAGAATAAACTGTCTTGTGTACATGTTCAGGCTGAGGTGTTTGGACGCGAAGCAGTAATCTGGAAGTCAACTTTTTTCATTAGGTGAATATTTTTTAATAGACAATTTAAATATATTTTTCCATACGAAATACCATTATTTAATTGAACACCGAAAACAATGTGCAATTGTAACATTAAACTCTGAATGAAGACTTTGTATACCATTTTTATAAAGATTATCAGCTTACTAGATACTACAATTATCCAATATTCACATATTTTTGGAAGTCCCATTGGAGTTAAGAAGGAAGTAACAAGCTCTTTTGTAACTTGTATTGATATCCTATTCCCTCAATTCTCAAAATCATAGAAGTATGGCGTTCTATAAATTAATAAATTCAATATGGTTAACAATAACATAAATATTGGTGTTTTAGTTGATTTATATGATAACCACTTCTTTATCTTTGTTGATGTGTTATTCACACTTGGCCAGTAACTTGCAAAATAAAGTTGAGCTCCTCTATTCATGTCATACTTTCTTTATCGGAAAATTGTCCTATTAGCAGTTGGTATATTTGCAGAATCTGCAAAAGAGGATGGCCACCAACAAACTGGAGGAGAGGCTGCAATTAGTAAGCAAATTTCTATCTCATCCCTATTACCTTTTGTGTTTACTCTTCTCTTTTTCCTCAAATCATTTTGTATTCCATCTGAGCACATGACTATGACCCTGTTAAACTTGGCCAATATATATATATATATAGATATGACTAGATATACTCTTCATCATCAAGGGGGTAGATGAAGAATTCACACAATAGTCCAGTTATGAATTCTATATAATTTTGAAGGATATATATATATCGGGACTTCTATTGAGGTTTTTGAAGATGTTCCTGTTTGAAAACTCCCCTTAATCTGATTTACCACTGATGGTTTACCATTAACCATAACTTTATTGCTATAGCTATATTATGATTTTATAAATCTCACTAAACACATTCTATTTGTTAGATTGAACAATTAGCATCCATAATGTATTATTTTGAATTTTGATTTTTGATATCCATGTCTTTTTGCCTTTATGTTTTTTCTACTTAAATTGTGATTGAGGATATTCTTCTGCTTTCTTGTCGGAGGAGGTTACATCCTTATCCCAAGAGTCATTTAGTAGTACTTGCAAATACATGATTTTCTTTTATCATGGGAGATAGAATGATTCTGATTGCCAAACCCAATCATGTTAGGGTCAAATTTAATATTTATCTTTAGTGTATCGAGTTCTCTGGTTCTCCTAAAGTTAGTCCCTTTTCATCTCTTCTTTTTCCATAAAGACTAGTTATTCTTATTTATTCATCTGTATATGATTTGGGGCTCAGCATTTAATGTTTAACTCAAGGTGCAGAGTCACATGGAAATTGAAATGCATTCAAAGGTCGTTTAAGGTAACAAAAACCAGAAAGACAGACAGGGACAACCACCAAGAGCCGATAGCCCTATACTAAGTTGGGAAATCAGGTTTGGAGGACACCATAGTTACATTAGAATTTAGATGGCCACTGCAAAGCAGTGTATTTTGTCTGGGATGCATTCTGATGTGCAAATTGCTAACGGCTATGATTATGTCTGGTGGTTTAACGTTGAAAAAAGCAAGCATATGGTGGTCCCAAATGATTTCTATAGTTTCTCTGTGTCCACTGGCCAACCATTTGTTTGCAATAACTTATCGTTAAATCAAACATTATTATATATAACAGTACTGACAGTTTGGGTTTTTCAAGTTTATCATTGTGCAAAATATTGCTTAGGATGCACCTTTGTTATGATAAACAGGCCTCTCCCATCTTCAAAAAAAATTGGAAGAAGTATTACACCCTTGCTTTGGGCATTTACGTTTTGATGAAGTAGGTGATTTCCCATTAAAAATAATACATTACAAGAAATAGTGATTTCGCCAGTGTTCGGGGTTTAAATGATAGTTTTGCTATGAGATAAGGTCTGTGTTTGTTTATGGCAATTACGCAGTCCATACATCATACACACATATCTATCATGAACAAAGCATTAAACAATTTATTCTCCCTCTCACATGCATGTTTGAATTGGTCAATTCAAACATGTAATTTAACAAATAAAACACATCTGGACTAACCAATCAGGACAAACATGTGGGAAGAAGAAACTTCCAAGCACGAACACATTGCATGATATTGGTCTTGCAAGGTGAAGCCATATATCATAGGCACACATCCTTTATGAACTAAGCATCATCATATATAACATATTGCATTGTATAGGTGTGGCAAAGCCTCTTTAGTGGATGAAGATTTCTAGACCTTGTGGAAGTCCTTATGGTTTCTTTGACAGAAAGAAGCTCAAGATAGTTATCGAACCGAGCGCTAAGCTTAGCCATTGACTCTATCAAATATCAATTAGGTCTTTGACTACAATTTCTCCCACTACAATTTCTCAGCATCCAATCCACCCAACAGCAATATCAGCAAAACCTATTTTTTTCACCACCAAAGTAGCACTTTCCCTCAAGTCCAATTTTAAGGGTCTTCAAATTCCATAATTTTTGGTGATGTTTGTTTAAACAACATTACTATTTAGTACAATATGTAATAGATACAAATCACAAGAAAATCTCACGTGTCCACTTTTAAAATAGTCAACTACCCATCAATTTGGGGTTTGTCACCAAACATGGTAGGGTAGAGATGTGAAAATGGGATAAAGTCACATTTTTTTTCCCCGTTAAAATACATTGTGGTACTAAACATCATTATTCTTCTTTAAATTACCCAAGGTTGTTCCTTTTTTCTTGAGTTTTAGCGCACCTCAATTGGTGAACTGAACTCAACATAAGTTTGCTTAAGTGAATTTGTAGAGCCACATCACTTTAAATCAATAATCAATTTTTAATCCAACAAGCCTACGAACAAACTCGTTTCCCAGTATGGTAAACTCAAATGATGGACTGCTAAAAAATTAGATTCTTAATGAACTTTAGATGAAGCTCTCATTAGAAGTTTCAATTTTTTATCAGTTCTTTGACGACTCTATACCATCACCATGTGAGTATGCGTCTGTTTGAGAAAGTGCGGGGTTGATTTACATTGTGCCCGTGAGTTGTTTTTCTTTCAAAAAAGTTTCGCCAATTTGGACTCAAAAATTCTGGTCTTATATATTCATTGTTCCAAGCATATAAGATTTATATCTCCAAAAATTGTCAATATTGTTTTTTAGGAACATGACAAAGTTAAAGACATATAAATAGCATTTATATATTATTATTAGCATTTACCTATCATCATTATAACATTTATGTGTTATTACTAAAATTAATGTATAGTACTTATTATTACCATGATTGTAAGATTGAGTCCTACATACAATGTTGTATAAATATGTATCTTGTTCTCGACATAAGAACCAACAAAAAATAAAAAATATAAGCTTTTCTATCTTGGTATAAGAGCTTTTAAGCTGAAAAGCGCTCGATCCAATACTTAAAAACATGACATCCACTGCCAACTCAAACAACAAGAATGACCTACCTTCATCTCTATCTGTCAAGCTGGACAGAAACAATTATGTCATATGGAAATCTCTGGTTCTACCTGAAGTCAGAGGCTGTAAACTTGATGGATATATGTTGGGAACAAAAAAATGTCCTGAAGGGTTTATTACCTCTTCAGACTCAAGCAAGAACCACAACCTTGCTTTTGAAGAATGGCAAACCAATGATTAGCGCCTCTTTGGGTGGATGCTCAACTCGATGGCTACTAAAACCACAACACAACTGTTGCATTGTGAGACCTCCAAACAACTTTGGGATGAGACTCAAAGTTTAGCTTAAGCACACTCAAGGCTTCAAATCATCTATCTCAAGTCTGAATTTCACAGCATCAGAAAAGGAGAAATGAAGATGAAAGACTATCTAATCAAAGTGAAGAACCTTGTTGACAAACTCAAACTTGCAAGCAATCCAATTTCAACTTATGATATGATCATTCAAACCCTAAATGGTTTGGATTCGGCATATAATCTTGTAGTTGTAAAACTATCTGATCAAACTACACTCAGTTGGGTGGATTTACAAGCTCACTTGCTAGCCTTTGAAAGTAGAACCGAGCAACTGAATAACCTCACCAAGCTGACTCTCAATGCAACAACAAATGTTACAAACAAGTCTGACCACCGAGGCAACATGTTCAGCTTTCAAACAATAATTGGAGAGGTTCCACCTTTAGAGGTTGGAGAGGAGACAAAGAAGAGGTAGGTCATACAAGACACATGCAAGTCTGTGGCAAGAGTAGTCACACTATAATAGACTGTTTTCACAGGTTCGACAAAACAATGGCAAGCAAGGGTCTCACAATTCCTTCCTAGCCTCTCATAACTCAATCCAAGACTATGACTGGTATTTTGATAGCGGTGCAAGCAATCTTGTGACACATCAATCTGACAAGTTTCAAGACTTGACTGAGCACCATGGTAAGAATTCACTAGTTGTTGGTAATGGTGAGAAATTGGAAATTGTGGCTGTTGAGGAAAAAACCTTTTTGATATATGTTTTAATGACAACAAACCTTTTAAATTAAATGATTAAGTTTTATGAATGATGATCTACTAATGACTTCACTTAAGTTTGTTTAAGGAACATAAATGCATAAGTGAACAAAGCAAGAATCGAAGAAAATAGCAGTAGAGAACATTCTTGACATATTCTGGAAAACGGAGAATGTTCGCAAGACTGTGATAGCATAAAGACCAAACTTTCTCCACCACTTAATTAAAGTTATTGCATCTGGAATTTACATCAGTACTGAGAGTACATGACAAGGAACAGATGTGATCAATTAGAATCAAAAGGAACCATTCTATTCACAAAGAAAAAAGGCCATGAATCAAGCTGCCAAAGCAAGACTGAACAGTCTCCAGAATGTTCAGAATTAACAGCATGTTAATGATTCAAGGAAAGCCAAGAAATCAGCATAAAGAACACTCTTGACACAATATGAAAAAACAGCAGATGTTACCTGATGCCATCAGAGGATACCTCACCAAGCTGTCATCAGAGGATACCTCACAAGGCTGTCATCAGAGGATACCTCACCAAGCTGACATCAGAGGATACCTCACGAAGCTGCCATCAGAGGATACCTCACCAAGCTGCCATCAGAGGATACCTCACCAAGCTTCCATCAGAAGATACCTCAACCAGAGGATATCAGAGGATACCTCAACCAGAGGATATCAGAGGATACCTCAACCAGAGGATATCAGAGGATACCTCAACCAGAGGATATCAGAGGATACCTCAACCAGAGGATATCAGAGGATACCTCAACCAGAGAATACCAGAGGATACCTCAACCAAAGGATACCAGAGGATGTCTCTAGAAAACGATATTAGAGGATATCCCCAAAAAATACATTCAGAGGAAGAACCAAGTCTGTTCTTGGACATCAGAATGTCCAGAATGATCAGAACAGTCTCCAGAATGATCTTCTATCAAGAATG
Source organism: Cicer cuneatum (assembly GCA_037974295.1). Classification (NCBI taxonomy): domain Eukaryota; kingdom Viridiplantae; phylum Streptophyta; class Magnoliopsida; order Fabales; family Fabaceae; genus Cicer; species Cicer cuneatum. The sequence continues at coordinate 72,321,237 of JBBPBO010000004.1, forward strand.
ATCATTAGTCTCTAGGAATGATCATTAGTCTCAAGAAATGATCATCAATCTCCAGAATGATTATCATTCTCCAGCATGATTAACAACTATCTTCAGAATGAACAAACATCAATCTCCAGCATGTTAATAATCAAATCTCCAGCATGTTTTAACATCATTCTCTAACAGTGTACCATTAGTCCAGAATGATACAATCATTCTCCAGCATACTGAATATCATTCTCCAGCTTGACTGCCAAGAACGTTGATCGATCTTGAAGTATGTTTACATCAAAACAGATCCAAGAAAAGATCAGGAAGACATCCAGAATGATCAAAACTGAACCTCCAGATTGATTATCAATCTCCAGGAAACCCAAAAGCTAAAGCTCCAGATTGATCATCAATCTCCAGCAACTACAGTTTTTCTGCAACAAGCTTTGTGATCGTTATTAATTTGTTTTAAGTGATTCAAAAGCTACAGTTCAAGCCTACAATATTATCACTTATCAGAAGTGTTAAAGGATCAGTAATCACTCAAGAAAATTTGATCCAAAACGCAACACATAGCCTAGTCTGAACAGAAAATAAAAATAGTCAAAAGTTGGATTATTTTTATTCAGAAATAATGCTTTTGGTCAAGCCTGACAAGAGCACTACCAACGACTCTATTTGACCATCATTAAATGCTCTCACGCCTATAAAAGGAAGGCAAAAGCTCAGGAAGAAATACAGCTTCAAGTACAGAAAAAAACATCACTCACACACATCTTCATACTTGAAAGTTTCTCAATGATAAACAAAAGATTCAATTATGTTTTTCCTCTTCATATTAGAATCATCTACTGAATTCTTTTGTCAAGAATCTAATCTCAAACACGAGTTGAGCATACTCAGATTCTATCCAAAAATCAAAGACATTCAAGTGCCAAGATATATCATCAATCACTCACATATATACTTGAAAATCTCTCACCACTTACAAGAATCAGTTTGATTAAATTCTTTTTACTCTGATACATTTATACTGAATTCTTTGTAAAGAATCGAATCTCAAACAAGAGTTGAGACATCTCAGATTCTAAACAATCTCATCATTATTGTAAAACTCAAACTATAAGAGTTAAGTATAGTTTGGGGTAGATTGTAAGAAATCACTATCAAGGTTGGTAGGTGATTTGATTAATCTCTTTCTGGGTGGAATTAGATTAAAGTCTGTAACAAAGATCAAGGTTGATCTAAGCTAGGTGCTGTAAAACCAATAAGGTTCTTGTTTTAAACACTTAGTGGAAAATCTCACCGTTGTGAGGACTGGACGTAGCCCGGGTTGGGTGAACCAGGATATATCTGTGTGTGATATCTCTTCCCTTATCTCTATTTACTTTCAGTCTGTTAATTATCAAGTTAAATAGATAAACTGAACTGTTGATTTTAACTAACCAAGAACGTTCTCTGTTTTCTGGTGAAAACCAAGAACGTTCTCCTTTTTCTGTTTTCACAACCAAGATAAATCTTGAGTTATTTTCTTAAGTTTTTAACAGGAATTTTAAAAGGGCGAATTTACAATTCAAACCCCCTTTCTTGTAAATCGATATTGCTACTTCAGTGGCCACAGGTTCTTTAAAACTTAAGTCACTCAATGTACATGATGTCCTATATGTACCTCACATTACGAAAAATCTATTAAGTGTTTCTAAACTGGCTGCTGACAATAACATACTTGTTGAGTTTGATGAAAATTGTTGTTTTGTGAAGGACAAGCTGACAGGAAAGGTAATACTAAAAGGGCTACTTAAAGATGGATTGTACCAGCTCTCAGGAACTAAAAGAAACCCCAATGTTTTTGTATTTGTCAAGGAGAGCTGTCATGGGAGGCTTGGTCACCCTAATAATAAAGTCCTAGACAAAGTCTTGAAAGGTTGTAATGTCAAAGTACCACTTAATGATCATTTTATTTTTTATGAGGCATGCAAATATGGCAAAATGCATCTTTTACCCTTTAAGTCTTCTTATTCTCATGCTAAGGAACCACTTGAATTTATCCACCCATATGTATGGGGCCCTGCACCAATAATATCATCCTCTGGTTTTAAATATTATGTGCACTTTGTTGATGATTTTAGTAGGTTCACCTGGATTTATCCCTTGAAACAAAAGTTTGAGACTGTGCAAGCCTTCACTCAATTCATAATTTTTTGCATCAAATCTAAATCAAATCAACTCGACTATGAGCGAATTGTGTTAGATTCACCGGTAGTAAAAAATAATATTTTTTTTTTATTTTAAAAAAATATAATTAAATTTAAATACTAAACATCTAAAAAATAATAATAGTATATCGCAAGATATCATTTAATACTTAAAAATACATTCACAAACACAACAAAACAATTAAATTAATTAAATTAACAACAAATTCTCAATCATAGTCCAACAACTAAATTTTAACTATATATCAATAGTAAAATAAAAAAATAAAAATATATATGTCACGACAACGAGGATTCGCAGGTTTATAGGTTCAAAAAGTTAAATCTAATACCCGAACAAAATGTTTCAATTGGTTAGTTCGAGTTGTATTCGAATTGAGTCAAAACGCGAGTTGAAATTGATTGGATGAGTGAATTGGAGGGTTTACTGGTACTGCTGTCCCATCACATTACCATGGTCTTGCCCCCACTACATTCCCTCTCCCATGAAGCAAAGTAACAGTATCCAACACAAAGAGGACACGCAAATTATTAGGTTCTACTTTTCTATAACCTAAAGAAAACAACACAAATATATAATAGAGAGAGAGAAAGAGTTCTTATAATCACACAAAACAACACCAAGTCTTATTCGAGAGATTTTCCCCCAAATCTTCGATCGGATAATTTTAGGGTTTCTACATCAAAAAAATTCCTCCAAACCTTCTCCGTAATTATTCGGGATTTCCCCATACTGATTCCATTTTAGCAACTGTATCGTCATTAGTGTCTCCTTCGCGCCACTCTCCAAACCTTAAGGTTCGTTCTTTTTTTCTTTCTAATCTTACGCATTCGTTCGTTTTTTTATGATTAGTAACACGGTTACTGCGTATGATCGTTGGGGAATTTTCTCGATTCGCTCACATTGATTCAATTTTTGTTCTTGAAAGATATATCGTAGTTTGTGGTTCTTTTCTCGAACGAAAATTTTCGTTTTTTCTTATTTTGTTGGGAATTATTTACTTTCTGGAAATTGATGTGAATATAATGCATGGGTTTTGAATTATTGACATTATCTGTCGTTTTGTAGGAGCGAATTCAGAATGAGAAGTGTGGTTTACTGAGAATTGGGACAAGTTGGTGGTGGTATGGAGATGTGGTATTGAGAAGATTGAGTGTGAGTGTTTGTGAACATATGTTATGATTATTATGAGGAAGAAAAGGAAAGGAAGTGAGGCGGATGCATCTACGGATCTGCGTGATGTTATTTTGCCTTTGGATCATGGTTCTGTCGGGTCGTCGATTTTGAAGTCTCATTACTCACTAGAAGATTGTTGTAGGTTGAAGAAAAGGTGTAAAGAAAATGCTGACACTGAACCTGCTAGTTCCTTTAAAAGTAGGCTTGCTGGCATTGCTACTGCGCCGCCTTGTGGGACGTCATCTTTGGTCACGCGGGGTAGAGGTCTCAAGAGGAAGATAGGTTGCATTGATGTTGCTACTCAGATGGGCAGGAAGAAGAAGATTGAGGATGATTATGTTTCTGGTGAATCGATTGGGCAAGGCAAATTTGGATTGGTCTATTTGTGTAGGTCTAGGATTAGTGGAGGAGAATATGCATGCAAAACTCTGAAGAAAGGGGAGGAGACAGTTCATCGAGAGGTTGAGATAATGCAGCACTTGTCTGGACATTCTGGGGTTGTGACACTTCAAGCAGTCTATGAAGAAGCTGAATGCTTTCATCTTGTGATGGAATTGTGTTCTGGGGGACGGCTGATTGATCAAATGGTTAAGGACGGTCCGTATTCGGAACAGCGAGCTGCTAATTTACTCAAGGAAGTGATGTTAGTCATCAAGTATTGTCATGACATGGGAGTTGTGCACAGAGATATCAAACCCGAGAATATTCTGCTCACAAAATCAGGAAAATTAAAGCTTGCCGATTTTGGACTTGCCATGAGAATTTCAGAAGGTAGCAAACCCTCTTTGGATTTTTTTTCCTTTCGTGTGTGTGTTTAACTTTGACCGAATCATTTCTTAACCTGTTTCATGTAAAAAATTATCAAGTATTGATCTGCTTTGTGTTTATGTACGTTTGAATGTATTCACTTTTTGTGATTTCCTATGACATTGTTAACAATTTTTTTTGAAGGTATTGATCACAATGAGCTTTCAACTTGTACCGTCGTGGATTTTGGAAGTGTTTGTTATTGCAACTTTCTGCGATTTCGATTTCCAGATATTCAATCTTTATTTCCTTTTTAATGTCATGCTGTTTTTAGGAGTAAAAGATGGCAGGGTTTCATTTTTGCATGGTTATCTCTTGAAAGTTTTATATGTTCATCATAATAAATGGAATAATATTAAACACTCAATTTGGCCCTCCACATGTCATTGTCGGCGCATTAGTTCTCCAATGACTTTTGTTGCGGAATTAGTCACATAAAGATTTAAATGGCAGTGTTACCAAATAGAGGTGGGAGGTAGTTGGATAGGTATCACAATCCAATCCGTCCATAAAAATAGGTGTCCGACCCGTCTGTTTAAACTCATGACCCGGATAGTAAACCCTAATAATACACTAACCTCTTTGGCTAATCAGCCCGTCGCAGTTCATACTATCGAGCAGCCTCATACTTGCTCCATCAAACTCTACAACCAATTTTTGAAGTCGTGAACCATGTTGCAAACCCTATAATGGCGCAATCTATTTAGCTATTCACTGTCAAATTATCAAGCTACCTCATGGTCACTCCCCCAAACTCTTCTGCTGGTGACCTGCAGTCTCCGGCGACCTCTATTCTACGTCAAAGTTCCTTTTCCAGCAACTTCTCCTTGTTCTTCGTTCCCTCTGCTGTTCTGATTTTTCCTATCCATCCTATACGATTAGGATTTTTTCTTCTCCTTTATTCTTTACCAATTGAGAAGTTTATTATTTTATATTCTCTTATTATCGCTACCTCAGTTTTCCACATGGACACATTTGGTGAAAATTTCTGTCAACAAAGAACTAGCAAAGTAACACTAATGTTTGGGACTAATTTGGTGACAAAAATCTTTGAAGGGCTAATGTGGCGACATCCTAATCATTGAAGGACTAAATTGAGGGTTTACTCTTATAAAATGTTTTGGTGGTTCGGTAATGGGTCATTGGGAAATGCTTGTACATGTTTGAACTTAACAGAGTAACTGTTCTTATGGTTGGTCCATAGTGTTTTCATTTTATTTTAAGCAATTGCAAATTTTATTAACGCAGTTGACATATTTTTAATCCGGTCCAGTTATCAGTCAAATATTATTTGTTAAATCAATTTCTTATTAGCTGAAAATTTGTATCTCAGGTCAAAACTTGACTGGATTGGCTGGAAGCCCTGCATATGTTGCCCCCGAAGTATTGTCGGGCAGCTACTCCGAGAAGGTTGATATATGGAGCGCTGGAGTGCTCCTGCATGCTCTGTTGGTTGGCTGTCTTCCATTTCAGGGAGATTCATTGGAAGCTGTTTTTGAGGCCATTAAGACTGTCAAATTAGATTTCCAAGCAGGGATGTGGGAATCGATATCTAAACCAGCACGGGATCTTATTGCGAGAATGCTGACAAGGGATACTTCTGCCAGGATATCAGCTGAAGAAGTACTCAGTAAGTTTATGATAGATTACAAAAATATGTTGTTGGGTGCCTCTCAAGTTTCTTTCGTTGAAATAATTAAAATAGATAATGATTCCATGTTTTTTTTTTCTATTTAATTATTTATCCTTTGCTGTCACAAGGAATTTCAATAAATTGAAGATTTGCCAAGTTACAACAAGCTTTTACTTGGTTATACCCATGTCTCTTGACTGGCTGTTAATTGCTTATACCTTTCTGCACTGTTGTGTTTATTTATCATTCATTTTTTTGTCAGACAAGTGAATCTGTTAATGCTCTAGTATACTATCTGCAAATGTTTCTTTTCTATACCTATGATACTCATTGCATGTTTTTCCCAAATGATGATAAGTTATTGTTTAACTGTTTTGAAGTTGTGTGCCTTGCTTGTTATACTAATATTCGGTCGTTTGATTTCAGGGCACCCATGGATATTATTCTACACTGCTAACTCATTGACTATGCTGCCCATCAAAACAAAATTGAAGAATCAAATTGGTGCCACATGCAAACAGCTTGTCACTGCACCAGAACCTAGGTTAGGAGGAAACATGATAGATAACGGCTCACTTAGCGAGCTATCATCCTCTGAAAGTTGCAATTCAGATGATCAGGATGAATGTGTGTTGATTGATGCACTTGCAACTGCAATTTCACATGTGAGGATATCTGAACCAAAGAGGAGCAGGTTGTGTAGTCCGACCGGCCCCATAGTTCAGCAGGGTTCATCTAACATGAAGGCTAACAACCTCTGTAAAGCATTTTGACATACTGACACCACTTCACTACCTGATGTTTTAGCTGTGGGCAAAAGTGGATTTTTTACATGCTGACATCCCATGTTAGATTGGCCTGGTGGGTCCTTCTCGGAGTTCTTTTTTTGTGAGATATAATTGCAATAATTGTTTTTTTTTCTTTCTTTTCTGGTTAACCCGATAATAATAGTTGACTGACAACTTAAATAATTGTACAGCCTATGTAAATAGAAGATTAATCTATTACTTCCAAGCTCTTGATCCTCTCTGAAATTTTGACAAGTAGAATATGATTTCACTTGATGTTCATTTGAAGATTATATCTCATTTTGGTAAGGAATTTTAGGATTAATTAACTAGGGAAATTTGCATTTTAAGCTTTTTACCTCCCACGCCCCATATCACCAAAAGTAATCTCTCTCCTTTGCCCCCTCATTTTCATATACACTAACATTATTGCGACAGGTTAACCCTGGTCATTGATGCTTTGATTAGTTGAGAGAAGGGAGAAGGGATGTGAGGAAGAGAAGAGATTTTGAGGTTGTTTAATATAAGAGAAATAGGAAAAAGAGAAATATTATTTTGATTGAACAAAAATGTCTCTTTGACTAACCAAAAATTTGCATAATTAATTTTCAGCCGAAAGGGTCAAAGTGGAAACACAAAACAAACTCTTCTATTATTTGTTTGCACTGGTGGATAGAAACAAAAAGTGCATAGGTTCCACAATCACATATTGTTGTTCTCTTCAGCATTTACCTCTTGCCAATTGGGGTAGGCAAATAGGATGGAGTGGAAATCATTTCATTAATTAAAAGAAACATGACTTTGTTATTATATATAGTTTTAGGTGTATAAAGAATATAAATTACATATTTTTAAAATCAGTGACACTTATTTGGTATTTATTCACACAATATAGTAATGAAGTTCTTCATCTCTTCTTGCAAGATAGAGATTTTATTTTATACTAAAATAGAGAGATCGCTACTTAATTTTGTAGCCGACAAAATTAATTTTCCAAGTGTATGCTTATAAAATATTTTTATTTAAATAAAGTTATTTGGAAAGTTTAATAATGTATTACTTATTATTTTTATGGAAAATGTTGCTCATAGAGAACAATAAAGTCACAACCACAAAGCAAGCAGCATGATTGGTTTGTTTCCACCCAATAAAAAATAGACATCTAAGTATTTGTGCTGTTTCGCGAGTTTAGTCATCGTGAGATATAACATTGCTTTATTTTTATTGATTAGATTTCTATTCATACCTGGTTAATTAATATGATATATCATTTTAATTAAGATGCATTGTGGTTGGCATCCCATGATAAATCAAATATTGCCATGTAAGCCCATCTGTAATCTAAATTTAAAGATTATCGCAAAATGTTGAATTCTCAATGGATATCAACAGGGGTGATAAATTAAATGAATTGAATGAAGTATAAATTGGATTGTAATAGACTAATGAAAACAATCAATTAATCTATTTACAATTCATTAGAAATGGATAAAAACAAATCCAATAAATCATAATCTATTTAACCCTGAAGATTGGATTATAGTTGATTGGAATTTTTTTTACTATAGGCTTTGTAAATAGATTATGATCGATTGGATTATAATCAATTTTTAATAGGTTTTGTCCCAATATGCACAAGTAAGATAATCCTAGTGTTTAACCTTGAAGTTGTCAAATAAATGCTTAAAATATCGATAAAATTATTTAGAGACTAAATTAAATATTAATTTATTATGTAGAGTCTAAAAATTATATTTAATATGAATCATAAATTTAATAAGAGAAACGTTATTCTTTTTTGTTTTTAACTCTTTAGTTTTCAGATGAATGAAATCTTAGTTATTTGGAGGTCAGTAGAGATGTAAGTAAAATTTGACAAAAAATTATTTTAGTTAAGATTCAAATTCAAATTCTTTTAAATAATTTGTCTTTTACTAAACTCATGAATCATTTGAACCAAATCACTAAACACTGCTCCTAATAGTAGGTAAAAATTAACAAAAATTTGCAAGAGTATTGTGTTCTAATGAGTTCATCCCTATATCATATTAAAGAGGTTCACCCTACAAAGTAACAAGAAATAAAAAGAGTGGTAAAGTAAGACGGCGTTTTGGAGTTCGGCGGAAAATAGAAGAGAGAGTTTTGAGGATAAAGAAAAGAGTAAAAGGAAATGAAAGAGTGACTAGTCCTCCACTTTACACGAGATTTTATTTTTCTTCGTTGAACTAAAATCAACTAATGTAAAAAAAATCGAAAGACACGTTTGGAGGCTTTAAAAGTATTTTTTTCTCATTCTTTACAAAAAAAAAAAAACCTCTCTCAATAAAGCGAGAGATTTATCCATCATTCCCCCTTTACTCCGAATCTCTCCCTTCACTTCCCTCTCAATTTCCAAACTTTCCTCTTAATTTCCAAACAATGCCAAAGATCCAACATATGGATAAAATGGAGAAATGCTTTGGGTACAATTTAGCTTAACAAGAATCAACCAATGTCTCTATGTAAGGATCCCACATCAATGAGCCACCCTATCTATCACCCGATGAAAATGTGGCATGAGTACAACTTTGCTAAGTACTCTCCCTTATTTATAAGACTAATTCGCACTTTTTACATATAGATAAAAATTCATAATGTAATTAATCTGTTTAATTTGTGTATGTCTATTATTATATTTCAAAATAATTTAGTAGTATTAATAAAAGATAAAATTAGAAAAAAATCTAGCATATAGAAATTTGCAAATGGTATATTATATTTAAGATAAACGAAGGTGTCAAAGGGATGCTGTAAAGAGAGTATTTAACACCAAATTGTCTTTTTTTTACGACTTTGGTAACCACAAAATACCAAACTATATTTTTTCTTCACATAATCACCAGCTTCGACCAAGAAGTGTTTACATAGGAAGTAAATTACAAAGCTTTTCTATACAACATAATAAGGCATCGCTGTGAGTCCTTCAAAGGACTTGGGTGAAATATTTTCAACTACAACGCTGGTGAAGCCTCACTTTCTTGACATCTTTGACCAAAGATACACAATAAAGAAACAAACTAATGCAAAAACAATCACATGAACAATATGGTTTGCACCATTTCTCACGATGCTCTTGTTCAATCTTCTTAAATTATTCTTTACCCCAGCTTGAGCTTTCATCATTGTCATTTGCTGTATTAAAACATATAAAAGCAAAATAGTAAGAAATGGACTTATATTTTCTATCTAAAAAAGGAAGATGTACCAATGACTTATCAATTACTACAAATCAGCATTCAACAAAAACCAGCCAAAACATTTTTCTTCTGAATTCATTTTCTGAAGCTGTACAGCTTACTGATATAAATACAGGACAAAGTTCTCATCAATTGAATTCATCTTCATGTGCAAAACCATGAATAAATTAGTACTAGAAATCCAAAACTTCATTTGGGTGAGCTTTTGACAAACACGATTTTTAATCAATTTGACTTTGTAAAACATGCTCAGCTAAAATTGAGTTTGGAGGGAAGTAATTTATGTATAGATGTTTTTGCTGTTAAAGCAAGTTTGACATAAAACTTGATTCATCTTCATATGAAAAACTGTAAATACGTGTGTGTGCGTGCGTGCAATATATGTTATCCATGAAATGATGTACCAGCTGTTCGAGAAAATCTTTCTGAGACTTGACTTCTGTACCTATCTCTTCAGCAACCTGCAGCAGAAATGTACAAAGTAATATGACAACATTAGGAACCAGAAACGAAAGCCCGAGGGAAAAAAATTGTTATATCGTAGTGACAGAAATATTTTTAGCACTGAATGGAAGTAAGAGCCTTTAAACCTGAAATGGTTCATCAAACTATTCTAAAAAGAGAAAATACTTAGCAGCACAGAATTCAAACACAAGTCAAGCTGCTCAGGCTTTAAAAACTCAGTTCAAATTCTAACTTAATGTTCCATCATTGCCTAGACCAGCAGGCATGCAAGCATCAGTTATCAAAGATAGTATGATTCATATCCACTATACAATGTTCTATATTTTCTAAAAGAAATGTACAATTTCAAAAAAATGGATTTTCCTTTATTTAAATGCTTGTAGTGATTTACGTTTACTGTTCAATAAATGACCGAAAAAATTATCAACTAATCCAATTATAAAGTTTGTAGTGATTAAACTCGTACATTCAACAACAAAAAAAAAAGTATAAAAGCACATACAAGATCAATTTGACTATACGATTCTCTAAATTTCCATTTTATTTTTGTGGATAAAAAAAAAGAACATAATCCTTCTTCAACATAGTGCAACCTAAAAATGATCATAAATAGAAAGAAAAAGTTGGGAAATTGAGGAAAATAAATTACATTTCTCAATTTTCTAACTTGACCACGAAGACCGGTGATTTCATCGTCGAAATCATTTGCGGGATCAATACGCAATTGAATTTCATCGGAAGCAGCAACAGGGGTTCTTGTGCTAAGTCCATCTCTGCAGTTGAATCATGTTAATTATTTCTCACAATTTCAATTGACGATAATTGTGAACAAAAATGAAGAAAAAGAGAGAAGGAGGGTTTTATACCTTGATCTGTAAGGGGCAGCATCGCCGTAAAAGGATCCACCTCTGAGTGAATTCGAAGACATTGAAACTGTAGAAAACCCTTTAATTTAATTTGAATTGAATTGAATTGAATTTTAGGGTTGATTCTCTTCTCTCGAACAAATAGATATAAAACAGGGGAATCAAATTGGTTTCGATTTCGACTGTACCCAAACGAATTGCTTCTTGTTTCTTTTTTTATTTTTATTAAATGCCTCTGTTTTTTTTTTCCCTTCTTCTTCTAGGATTTTTATATAGGAGTTAATTTATTTATCACGGTAATATGCAATTTTATTCATAAACTATAATAAAATTCTCCCTTGTTCGCTTCATTTATTATTCATAAAAAATTTATTAGAAAACATGGAATAACACATTAAATTAAATTAAATTAAAAGAAAACGTGTCTAATTTCAGATCAAACGAAATTAGTTGCTATAGTTTGTTAGATAAAAACTCTTTGCCAATGTTAAAACAAATTTACAGTAAATAATTTATGGTCTTTAAATTAATAATTCCGTTAGTCAACTGTATTTTTTTAGTGAATTTATTGTGTTTTTTTTGGAGTTTATAACTTTTTTTTCCGAATTACTTGAATCAATGTTTTTTTTATATGGCAAGATAAAAATAAAAAGAATAATATGATTGATGTGTTGATGATGTAATAAATGAAAAAAATAAAATATTGAGTTAATATATATAAATTATTAGTGTACACATATCATTTTTGTAAGATTTAAAATGATTATATTTACATTGTTTTTTAATTAGATTTTTTATACTATTAAATAAATTGTTCATATGTTGTATGATAATTGAAAATAATAAAAACACCACAAGAATTAGCACATGGATATCTTTTTGAAGACTAATTGATAACAATGATCTCCATATATTCTTTTTTTTCTTCACAAAATGACTTATACAATGTGTAGAACAACTGACAAACAAAAATGCATAAAACAATTATATAACTATTTTTTTTAAGGCAAAAACAAACAAATAATTTTAACCAACAAATTATTTCAATACAATTACAAGCAAAAAATAAATCACAAGCATTCTACGATTGAACTAAAATTAAATGATTATCCGAGAATCTCAAATAATCAAGTAAACAAAGTATTGTCGCAAATAATTTTAATAGAAATTTTGTACTATACATAACAGAACAGAACAGAACAGAACATAACATAACATACCTGCAGTGGAAGTAGCGAGAGTATGCGTGAGTAGTAAAATACTCCATTCTTTCTTTGCTTCGTAAAGGGCTAAACTAAACCTTTCTCTCTGCCTGTTAATAACGATTATTATTTTCTATCACAAAAATCGCAACCCTCTTTCTCTTTCGATTTCGCTACCTTCTTCTCACTCCGGATGTGTTTGCACCAATCCCCTTCTCTCTCATCTCTCAGGTATCTATCTATCTATCTATCTATCCGATTACACATTCTTTATTATTAATTTTTCTTATGCGATGAATAATTGAATATTATTTTATTCATTTTTTATTCTGAACATAAATTTATGATTCTATTTCTATTTTATCTGCGTTCGGTACTGTTATAGTTTTGGTAATTGAAACGGAAGGATTATGTGTCGTTTTTGTAATTTGATTTGATTTGAGAGGGTTTTAATTTGAATTTGTTTATTGGCAGTAGTTCTTTAGAGTAGAGAAGAAGTGTTAAGAAATTAGATGACAACCCTAATATTGCACTCCAGGCTTCGTCAACTTCTATCAAACGAAGGTGCCATTGGTCCATCTATCAAACTTGATTCTGAACCGGTTAGTTACCATTCTCTATAATATGATGTGACAAATTGATTGGTTTTGATTGGATGACAAGTTGCTTTACACAGTGCACTACCTTTAAACTCTTTTATATTGTAATCTTATTTATTTGTTCTGATGATAAGAAAATGCATTTTCTCTAAGGTTGTGTAATATGAGATTAGGTGACTGCATTAGTTCAGTTATTTTTCTATTTACAATTCAGTTTTTTATTGGCTGATATACAATAAGTGCAAGGCACTTGTAAGTCACAAATTTTATTGTTTATTCGAGAAATTGGTGGAATAGGTTAGTACCGCCAGACTTAGTATAGCATATGCTTTTGGACTTGTGGTTAGTAATTGAACTGGCACAAAAACTGGGTGTTTTAGAAAAGTTCAACATCTCGGCCTTTTCGAAGTAAAAAAGTAGAAATAAGTTTTTTTTTCTCGTTACATTTTTTAGGAGATAAAGTTTATGTCCTCTCGTATAGTTATGTTTTTCTTAAAAGAAGAAAATATTTTGACTAAAAGTTATGTGGGTTTAGGTTGTGATTGGTTATGTAGCTGGAGAAACCAGTATTACATAAAATCGAATCAATAGTTGTGATGTAGAGATTATCGACAATTGCTTTATGGTTGCAGTTTATATTTTGGTTGTTGTTGTTTTTGAATACTAAATGGGCTTGCCGACTTTGGCTTAAGAATGCTTTTATAGCGAGTTGTCCAAAAACCATTAATATCTCTCAAAAATTAGGGTAAAAAATATATTTTATTGAATTGAAAATATGTCGACAATACATCATATATATATATATATATTATAGATTACTATACAACTAAATCTCTATTAGTACCCATATATAATTAAATTCCTACTAGTACTCCTATACAACCGAATTCCTATACTTGAGGGATATTTTTAATAATAAAACTGAAACAAATTTTGACACTCCCCGTCAAGCTGGTGAATAGGCGTTCTCCATTCCCATCTTGGATACAATTCTTTTAAAGTTGCTGCTGTTTAGTCCTTTAGTTAGAAGATCTGCAAGGTTGCCTTGGGAGGAGACATATGGAGTGCAAATTAGGTCACCATCAAGTTTTTCTTTGATGAAATGTCTGTTGACTTCAATATGTTTGATTCTGTCATGCTGCACTGGATTACGTGCTATGCTAATAGTAGATTTATTATCACAATAGAGTTTCATTGGTTCATCCTACTCTATCTTTAGGTCCTCCAAAATGATCTTCAACCATAGTAACTGGCATATCCCAACTTTAAATTTGGATCGATTTGTGTACTTGTTGGCTTGCATGTTGTCTTGCCCGTTTTTTGCAGAATATCCGTGATGTATTTTTGTTGGGATATGAAAATCCCTTTCTTAGAGTGAGCCACTTCAATTCCCAAAAAATACTTCAATTTTTCCAAGGTTTTAATCTCAAATTTCTTGGCTAGGTGTTGTCCTAATAGTTGTTGCTCCTTTTCATCTTCGCCGATCACTATAATGTTGTCCACATATACTAATAACACTGTTACTCCCTCCTGACTCAGAGTGTTTGATAAAGAGGGTATGATCTCCTTGGCTTTGTTTGAAGCTTAGACCCACCATGACTCTAGCAAACCTCCCAAACGCTCGTGGCAATTGTTTAAGCCCATATAAAGCCTTTTCTTTAGCAATATGTTCACTGTATCCAGGAGGTAAGTCCATATAAATAGATCTCCTTGGAGAAAGACATTTTTTACATCAAATTGATGCAAGTTCCAACTATAATTAGCTGATAGAGATAATATCACCCTGACGGTATTCATTTTTGCAACTGGAGCAAATGTTTCCAAGTACTCCACGTTTGAGTAAATCCTTTAGCTACCAACCTTGCTTTGCACCTCTCAATAGACCCATCGGTCTTGTACTTTACAGTGTATACCCACTTGCATCCTACAAGTTTCTTTCCATTTGGTAGAGGGACCAAATCCCAATTACCATTCTTGCCCAGTGCTTCCATTTCTAAGTCCATGGCTTGTTTCCATTTCCTGTCAGACAATGCTTCAGATAGAGAGGTAGGTATAGTGGTAGTTTTCAGGCTTGTGAGTAAGGCTTTATGAGTAGGTGAAAATTGTTCAAAGCATAGGTAGTTGGATAAAGGGTAGAGTGGTTTATTGGTACATGTCCTAGTATTGTTCCTAAGGGCAATTGGGATATGAAGGTTATCATAAGTTGGTGGTGTGTTGGATTCTAATTCTTGTTCATAGGAAGATTTATAGATTGAATCACTAGAGTTTGAAACGTCAAGGGAAATTACCCCATGTAAGGTTGAATTGAAGTCATGGATGTGAATAGATACAAGAATGACCTTTGTTCTTCTAGTATATACTAGATTCTTCCCGATATTTTACTTAGTGTTATTATTTCCATCTTCCTCGGAATTAATTTCAGTCTGAACATTGTCATTTCCTTTATTTCCATCTTTTTCAAAATCAATTTCAGTCTCAATTTTTGGTTCAAGAGTCAACTCAGGAAATAGAAGATACTCATATTCCTTACTTGTATTCTCCCCCTGAAGATGAATTTGACCAAAGAAAATTTCTTGTTCATGGAAGATGACATGTCGGGAGACAGAATTTTTGGGATGGTGGATGATAACATTTGTAGCCCTTTTGGGTGGAAGAGTACCCGGTAAAGACATGTTTTAAGGGTCTAGGATCAAGTTTCCCTCTACTATCATCGTGGATATGGACAAACAACGTACACCCAAATATTCTGGGAGTAAGATTACTACTGATGGACACATTAAGGTAGAACGAGGACAAGGCCTCAGTGGAGTTTTGAAGGCAAGGACACTAGAGGGTAATCGGTTTATGAGATACGATGCAATTCAAATAACATCGCTCGAGTTTGATCTAACAAGTGCCCATTTTTCTTCTCAACAATCCCATTTTGTTGGGGTGTTTAACACACGAGGACTCATGAATAATGCCCTCCTTTTGACAGAAAGACTTAAGTCCGTGATTAAAGTAATGTTTGACATTATCAGACCTAATCCTCTTAATACTCACTCCAAATTGGTGTTTTGAAATGGAGAAGAACTGTACATACACAAAACCGACTTCAGAGTTTTGTTTTAGCAAGTAAACCCAAGTAACTCGGGTACAATTATCAATAAAGGTTACAAACCAACGGGCTTCTGATATATTTGAAACATTAGAGGGATCCCATACATCAGTATGAACTAAACAGAATGAAAAAGTACTCATTTGGTTAATTACTGGAAAAGGTACACGTTTGTGTTTAACAAGCTCACACACCTCATATTGAAGACTTTCTACCTCTAATTTTTTGAAGAGGGAAGGAAACAACTGTTTTATGACTCTAAACGAATAATGACCCCAGCGGCAATGGTACAAAATGACCTTGTCCTTGTTGGTCTTTATTGATTCAAAAAAAAAAAAAAGTTGGTATTGCTAAGTAGGTTTGGAGGAAGATTTTGTTTATCCAAGTAATAAAGACCATTCCATTCTCTAGCATTACCAATTGTCCTCCCTGAATTCTTGTCCTGAAAGACACAAATTTGTTATAAGAAACAACATTACATGGTAGGTCTTGTGTTAGTTTTTGTATGGAAATTAAGCTAGTGGACAATTTTGGAATATGAAGGACATTTCTTAGAGTTATGGATGAGTTTATTTGGACATCTCCTTGATCTACTGCAGTTAGAAGGGTACCATTTGCAGTGGATATTTTCTTGTTGTTAGGGCAAGGTGAATAAGTGGAGAAGTGTGCAGGTAAGGGTGTCATATAGACAGTGGCTCCAAAATTCAGTATCCAATATTGATTATAGGTTGTATATGAAGCATTAAGTCCAAAAGAAAATTGAAACTTACCAAGAGGAAGTGTACTTGTATATACCACAGAACGAGGTTTCTCTAACTTACTAAGAAGTGATCTAATCTTCTCTACTTCATCTTCATTGAGTCGGGCCAATCCACTTTTGCTTTCTTTAACTGCCATATTCGTAAAATCAGCTGACAAGCGATATTAGAGACAAAAGATTGATCGTGTGAGCTTCAAATGACCCACAAACAAAAGTGCTCCGATTAGAAAGTGAACCCTCAAAGCGAAACAAGAAACGGCTGATCTACAATCTGGTTGAAAAAAGCGGTGAAAGGAGGTCTAGAAGGCGGTTAAACGAACGTGAATAGTAACGACGTGAATATTGAACACACTAGGGCAGTGAACAAGCCAAAAAGAAATCTCAAGTTGGTGAAATGAAGGTAGCAAAAAGGGCCACAATGAATGTGGCTAAGGGTTCAAGAAAAAACAAACCGCAATAAGGTGGCAGATTGCGAGACTCTCAAAGACCGAGAGCTCTGATACCATCTCAAGAATTAGGGTAAAAAATATATTTTATTGAATTGAAAATATGTTGACAATACATCAAATATATATACTAGATTACTATACAGCTAAATCTCTATTAGTATTCATATATAACTAAATCCCTATTAGTACTTCTTTACCACCGAATCCCTATAATTGAGGAATATTTTTAATAATAAAACAGAAACAAATTTTTGACAATATCTATCTTGAAAAATTGCCCAGCCAGCTTGAATAGTATAGTTGCATGCTTGGAGAAATTTTGGGAAAATGACTTTTTTTTTTTTCTCTCCATAAAATCTCCAAAACCTGTTATGAAAAGAAACTATATTCCCAACAGTAGCTAATGCGGTCACGGAGTAAGCAACTTGCTTCTCTTGCTCTATATATATATTTTGGATTGTATCTAATTTTTAAAAATTGTTTTCGCCTTCTTCGATGAAAAATAAACAATTGTTATACAGGACCCTATGAAGCATATATTTAGCAAAAACTGGAAAATAAATAATTTCTTTTATATAAATTCAATAGAGCCTTGATACTATTCTCTACCAACTTATGACATATAATAAAAAGATAAAACATATTTTTGCCAAATATGCTTCCTTAAAATTTGTTTGGGATGTGCTTTCGTTGTTTATTACCAGCATATTCTATGTCATCAATCATTCACTTCATTTGCTAGTGTAGTTTGATCACCATGAAATGAACGATGGCTGTAAAAGTTTTGATGTGCCTGAATTTATATATTTAATTATACCAGTGGAGTCTCTGGATGATTTTTGCTGTGTCATGTGTGGTCCAAATTACTGTACATAGAAAGGTTAAATTGGTGATCATAGTATTCTCCTAATGTTTCTGAGCATTAGTCAGTTATTAGTACATACATTTCACCTGCACTACACATTCACTAAATCTGTGATTGGTTGAATATTTGCAATTAGCATGGTGATTTGCAAATTACTTTCTGATAGCATTTCTGCTTTTTTGAGTTATTGGTAATTTGTGCAATATGGGATGGGGTCTGGGGGTACTGTAATGCCTAATATTCATTTTTAGTAGTAAACTTCCATTTTTTGTTTTACTTATTTCTTAAAAAAATTACACGGAAAACATTTTCCATATCAATAAAGCACGTGTAATAGATCTGGGTATATAGGTACCCACTGAGTATGGGCATGTTTTCACTTGGCATTTGATGCATGTATTGATCTACTAAAAATATGTCCATTGGCATCCACACATTGCAATATTGTGTATTTCTATTTCTATTTCTATACATTTACATTGACGATCTCCTTATTCATGGGTGAAGTAAAACTTGTCAGAAATTGTAGTGGGTTAGGTGTTTATTTTCATTCTCTCCCTTTTACTGGTGGAATGTTATCTGATTTGGCAATTAATTGAATACAGCCTCCTAAAATCAAAGTATTCATTGAGAAGGTCATTCAATGTCCATTACAAGATATAGCTTTACCCCTCTCTGGCTTTTGGTGGGAGTACAATAAGGTAATAAAGCGATAATTTGCTGCATATAGTATTTTTCTTTTTGCCTGCACATATCTTACATATTAACTTTCATCAGGGGAATTTTCATCACTGGAGGCCATTGTTGCTTCATTTTGATACATACTTCAAGACATATTTGTCATGTCGAAATGACCTAACACTCTCAGATAGTCTAGAAGATGACATCCCATTACCAAAACATGCAATTCTGCAAATACTGCGGGTGATGCAAATAATATTTGAGAACTGTCCGAACAAGAGTACATTTGATGGCTTAGAGGTAAATTGTAGAGAAATTATAATCTATTTCAATTGCAGCTTAAATATGATACTTCTATTTATTTCATTCTATCATTTATTTTATTAGAGGGTAGAGGGATTCATTCTTTTTTATTTGATCTTATTATTTCCTAATATATCTCCTTTTCTTTTCAGCACTTCAAGCTCTTACTAGCATCAACAGATCCTGAGATTATTATTGCAACATTAGAAACTCTTTTTGCACTTGTAAAAATAAATCCCTCTAAGCTTCATGGAAGTTCAAAGTTGGTTGGCTGTGGTTCAGTGAACAGCTATCTCCTGTCCCTAGCACAAGGGTGGGGAAGCAAGGAGGAAGGCCTGGGTCTGTACTCTTGTGTCATGGCAAATGAGAAAGCCCATGATGAAGCACCATGTTTGTTTCCTTCTAATGCTGAAAATGGTAGTGACCAATCCAATTACCGTGTAGGTTCTACCCTTTATTTTGAGGTGCACGGACCCAGTGCCCAAAGCAAGGACCGAAGTGTAGATACAGTTTCCTCAAGCTTGAGAGTTATACACATGCCAGATATGCATTTGTGTAAAGAAGATGACTTGTCATTGTTGAAGCGATGCATTGAGCAGTATAGTGTTCCTCCAGAGCTCCGATTTTCATTGCTCACAAGAATCAGATATGCTCGGGCCTTCCAGTCACCAAGAATAAGCATACTTTATAACAAGATTTGTATTCTTGCTTTCATTGTGCTGGTCCAGTCCGGTGACGCTCATGATGAGCTTGTATCCTTTTTTGCTAACGAACCAGAATACACAAATGAGTTGATTAGAGTTGTACGATTTGAAAAAAACATATCTGGATCTATCAGAACACTTGCAATGCTTGCATTGGGAGCTCAGTTAGCAGCATATACATCATCTCATGAGCGGGCAAGGATACTGAGTGGATCTAGTATGACTTTTACTGGAGGGAATCGCATGATACTCTTGAATGTGCTTCAGAGGGCTATTTTGTCATTGAAGAGTTCTAATGATCCATCTTCCCTTGCTTTTGTTGAGGCACTTCTTCAGTTCTACCTGCTTCATGTGGTTTCGACCTCATCTTCTGGGAGTAATATTAGAGGATCTGGCATGGTACCCACATTCTTGCCTCTGCTGGAAGACTCTGATCACGCACACATTCATTTGGTTTGTTTTGCTGTGAAAACCCTCCAGAAGCTTATGGATTATAGTAGCTCGGCTGTATCTTTGTTTAAAGAGTTGGGGGGTATTGAGCTTTTGGCTCAAAGGTTACAGACTGAGGTTCACAGGGTCATTGGTTTGGCTGGAGAAAACGATAATTTGATGCTCCCTGGTGATAGCTCAAGACATAATACTGACCAGCTTCACTGTCAGAAGAGACTCATAAAAGTGTCCCTTAAGGCACTTGGTTCTGCAACATATAACCCTGCTAACCCTACCAGATCTCAACACTCTCATGATAGTCCATTGCCAGCAACTCTGGTCTCAATTTTTCGGAATGTAAATAAATTTGGAGGTGACATTTACTACTCAGCTGTTACTGTCATGAGTGAAATGATCCACAAAGATCCTACATGCTTTTCTGCTCTACATGAAATGGGTCTTCCTGATGCTTTTTTATCTTCGATTGTATCTGGAATACTTCCTTCGTCAAAGGCTTTGACATGCATTCCAAATGGTCTTGGGGCCATTTGTCTTAATGCCAAAGGCTTAGAGGTTGTCAGAGAAACTTCATCACTACAGTGCCTTGTTGCATTCTTCACAAGCAAAAAATATATCTTAGCCATGAATGAGGCTATTGTTCCTTTATCAAATTCTGTGGAAGAACTTCTACGACATGTATCTTCATTGAGAAGTACTGGTGTTGATATTATCATTGAAATTATCCGTAAGATTGCGTCCTTTGGAGATGATAATGGTACAGGATCTTCCGGAAAAGCTAACGAGGGCAGTGCAATGGAAACAGATTCTGCAGACAAAGGAAATGAAAACCATTGCTGTTTGGTAGGTTCAGAAGATTCTGCTGCTGAAGGGATAAGGGATGAGCAGTTTGTTCAGCTATGCATTTTTCATTTGATGGTATTGGTTCACCGGACTATAGAAAATTCTGAAACCTGTCGGCTATTTGTGGAAAAATCAGGAATTGAAGCTTTATTGAAGCTGTTATTACGACCAGCTATTGCACAATCCTCAGATGGCATGTCTATTGCTTTGCATAGCACCATGGTATTTAAGGGGTTTGCACAACATCACTCAACTCCTCTGGCACATGCTTTTTGTTCCTCTCTTAAAGAGCACTTGAAGATAGCAATAGCAGGGTTTGGTGTAGCTCCACAACCTTTGTTACTGGATCCAAGGATGACAACTGAAAACAACGCCTTTTCTTCACTTTTCCTGGTTGAGTTCCTTCTCTTTCTTGCTGCATCGAAAGACAACCGTTGGATGACTGCTTTGCTTACAGAATTTGGAAATGGCAGCAAGGCTGTTCTTGAAGACATTGGGCATGTCCACCGTGAAGTTTTGTGGCAAATTGCTCTACTTGAAAATATGAAGCCTGAGATAGAGGATGATGGTGCTTGTTCTTCTATTGATTCACAACAGGCTGAAGTTGATGCAAATGAAACTGAAGAGCAAAGATTCAATTCTTTCAGGCAGATTCTTGATCCATTACTAAGAAGGAGGACTTCAGGATGGGGTATAGAATCACAGTTTTTTGACCTTATTAACCTCTATCGAGATTTGGGTCGTGCCACTGGTTCTCAACACCGAACAAATTCTGTTGGTCCTTTAGTCAGACGATTGGGTTCCAGCAATCAGTTGCATCATTCTGGGTCTGTGGACATCTCTGGGGTTAATAATAAGAAGTGTGACAAGCAGAGGACATATTATATTTCTTGTTGTGACATGGTCAGATCGCTTTCATTTCACATTACCCATTTGTTCCAAGAGTTAGGAAAAGTAATGCTGCAACCTTCTCGCCGACGTGATGATATTGTGAGTGTAAGTCCTGCTTCAAAATCAGTAGCTTCAACTTTTGCATGCATTGCTTTAGATCACATGAATTTTGGCGGCCATGTAACTGAAGCTTCCATATCAACAAAATGTCGTTATTTTGGCAAAGTCATGGATTTTTTTGATATTATTCTAATGGAGAGGCCAGATTCTTGCAATCCTATTCTACTGAATTGTTTGTATGGACGAGGTGTTATTCAATCTCTATTGACCACATTTGAAGCTACTAGTCAATTGCTCTTTGCAGTTAATTGGACCCCTGCATCACCTATGGAAACCGATGATGGGAATGTAAAACATGATGACAAGGATGATACAGATCATTCATGGATTTATAGCTCTTTAGCTTGTTATGGTAAACTTATGGACCATCTAGTGACCTCCTCTTTTTTATTATCGTCATCGACAAAGCACTTACTTGCACAGCCCCTTACTAGTGGAGATACCCCTTTCCCACACAATGCAGAGATATTTGTGAAGGTCCTCCAATCTAAGGTGTTGAAGGCAGTGCTTCCAGTTTGGATTCATCCCCAGTTTGTTGATTGTAGTCATGATTTTATTTCTACAGTTATTTCTATCATTAGGTATGTTTATTCAGGGGTTGAAGTAAAAATTGTAAATAGCAGCAGCAATGCTCATATTACTGGGCCTCCTCCTGATGAAACAACAATTTCAACAATTGTAGAGATGGGGTTTTCCAGGTCTAGAGCAGAGGAAGCTTTGAGGCAGGTTGGGTCAAATAGTGTAGAGTTGGCAATGGAGTGGTTGTTTTCTCATCCAGAGGACAGAGACACACATGAAGATGATGAACTCGCACGTGCCCTCGCCATGTCCCTTGGAAACTCTGAATCGGACTTAAAGGATGCTTCTGCAGAAGACAATGCTCAACAACTTGAAGAAGAGACGGTCCAACCTCCTCCTGTTGATGAATTGTTGTCCACTTGCACAAAACTTTTGCAAAAGGAATCTCTAGCTTTTCCTGTCCATGATTTGCTTGTAATGATATGCTCTCAGGACGATGGTAAATATAGATCTAATGTTGTCACTTTTATTGTTGATCGGATCAAGGAATGTGGATTGGTTTCTAGTAATGGAAATAATATCATGCTGGCGGCACTGTTTCATGTTATTGCTTTAATTCTTAATGAGGACGCTGTAGCACGGGAAGCTGCTTCAAAGAGTGACTTGATCAAAGTTACCTCAGATATACTTCACCAGTGGGATTTAAGTCTTGATCAGGGGGAGAAATGCCAGGTGCCAAAATGGGTCACAGCTGCTTTTGTTGCATTAGACAGGCTGTTGCAAGTGGATCAAAGACTGAATTCAGAAATTGTAGAGCAGCTGAAGGAGGTTGTGAATAGTAAGCAGTCATCTGTTACCATTGATGAAGATAAGCAACACAATTTACAGACTGTGTTGGGACTGTCTTCCAAGTTTGCAGATATACATGAGCAGAAGAGACTTGTTGTGATTGCTTGTAGTTGTATGAAGTACCAACTTCCCTCAGACACAATGCATGCTCTTCTGCTACTATGTTCCAATCTTACAAGAAATCATTCTGTTGCTCTTGCCTTTTTTGATGCCGGTGGTTTTAGTTCACTTCTTTCTTTGCCAACTAGTAGCCTCTTCCCTGGTTTTGACAATGTTGCTGCTTGTATTGTCCGTCATGTTCTTGAAGATCCCCAAACACTCCAGCAAGCTATGGAATCTGAGATAAAACACAGTCTTGTAGATGCATCTAGTCGGCATCCAAATGGGCGGGTCAATCCCCGCAATTTCCTTTCCAATCTAGCTTCTGTAATTTCTCGAGATCCAATAATATTTATGCAAGCTGCTCAATCTGTTTGCCAAACTGAAATGGTTGGTGAAAGACCTTACATTGTCTTACTGAAAGACCGTGATAAAGACAAATCCAAGGAGAAAGAAAAGGAGAAGGATAAATCATTGGAGAAAGACAAAGAAAATAATGATGGGAAGGTTGTTCTGGGAAATACAACCACACCAGCTTCTGGAAATGGTCATGGAAAAGTTCATGATTCAAAGGGTGTCAAAAGTCACAAAAAACCTAGTCAAAGTTTTGTTAATGTGATAGAGCTTCTTCTTGAATCCATATACACTTTTGTTGCCCCCCCTTTGAAGGATGACAATGCCTCAAGTATCCTCCCTGGCTCACCAACATCAAGTGACATGGACATTGATGCCTATATGGTGAGGGGGAAAGGAAAAGCAGTTGCCACTTTGGCTGAGGGGAACGAAACCAACAGCCAGGAAGCTTCTGCATCACTTGCAAAAATAGTATTTATTTTGAAACTTCTGATGGAGATATTATTGATGTACTCATCGTCTGTTCATGTTCTGCTTCGGCGAGATGCTGAAATAAGCAGCACTAGAGGAACTTATCAAAAGAGTCACACTGGTTTAAGTGGGGGAGGAATATTCTACCACATTCTAAGTAATTTTCTTCCTTATTCTCGAAATTCAAAAAAGGACAAGAAAGTTGATGGTGATTGGAGGCAGAAACTAGCAACCAGGGCTAACCAGTTTATGGTGGCTGTGTGTGTTCGTTCTACAGAGGCAAGGAGAAGGATTTTTACAGAGATTAGTCATTTCATAAATGAATTTGTTGATTCATGTACTGGTGTTAAGCCACCAGGCAATGAAATTCTGGTCTTTGTTGATCTACTTAATGATGTTTTGGCTGCTCGTACACCGGCTGGCTCAACCATCTCAGCAGAGGCCTCTTCCACTTTTATGGATGCTGGTCTAATTAAATCTTTCACTCGTACTCTCCAAGTTTTGGACTTGGACCATGCTGACTCATCTAAAGTTGCCACTGGTATTGTCAAGGCTCTTGAGTTGGTAACCAAGGAGCATGTTAATTTAGTTGATTCAAGTGCAGGGAAGGTTGTCAATTCAACAAAGCATTCCGATCCTAGTCAACATGGAAGAACAGATAATATTGACCACATATCTCAGTCCATCGAAACTACATCTCAAGCCAATCACAACTCCCTTCAAGTTGACCATGTTGAGTCATACACTGTGATTCAGTCTTATGGTGAGTCTGAAGCTGATACAGATGATATGGAACATGATCAAGATCTTGATGGGGGTTTTGCTGCTGCTAACGAGGATGTGTACATGCATGAAACTGCCGAGGATGCCAGAGGCCATGAGGATGACATTGAAAATGTGGGGCTACAATTCGAAATCCAACCCCATGGCCAAGAAAATCTTGATGATGATGATGATGATGATGAGGAGGAGGAGGATGATATGTCTGAAGATGAGGGGGAAGATGCGGATGCAGATGATGTGGAACATAATGGTTTGGAAGAAGACGAAGTCCATCACTTGCCACATCCTGACGTCGATCAAGATGATCAGATTGATGAAGACTACGATGCATTCTTGAACCAAGTGGATCCGGATGATGAGGATGAGGACGAAGAAGATGAAGATGAAGACGGGGTTATACTTAGACTTGAGGAAGGTATTAATGGAATTAACGTATTTGACCATATTGAGGTTTTTGGAAGAGATAATAATTTTCCAAATGAAGCTCTTCATGTGATGCCAGTTGAAGTTTTTGGTTCTAGACGTCCTGGAAGGACCACATCTATTTACAACCTTTTGGGCAGAACTGGTGATAATGCTACACCTTCACGCCATCCACTTTTAGTTGGACCTTCTTCCTCATTCCACCAATCTACTGGGCAATCAGGTCTATTTCTTTATGAATTTTTTTGCTTGACGTTTTTTACAATAGTGTTTTATTTATTTATTTATTCTTCCCATTTTAATAATGAATTTTTTTGTATAAAAAAATTCAGATCGTATAACAGAGAACTCAACAGGTTTGGATAATATCTTTCGATCACTGAGGAGCGGACGTCATGGACACAGTTCAAACTTGTGGAGTGACAATAACCAGCAAAGTGGCAGGTCAAACACTGCTGTTGTTCCACAGGGCCTTGAGGAGTTTCTTGTCTCTCAGTTAAGGCGACCCACCCCTGAAAAGTCATCTGATAACAACTCAGTTGAAGCAGGTCTTCATAGTAAAATAGTTAAGGTTAGCCAGATGCACGATTCAGGGGGTTCAAGTCAAGAAATTCCTGTCGAAAGTAATGCAATTCAAGAAAGTGCTATGGTGACTCCCGCATTAATTGGTAACAATAACAACAATGTTGATAACCAACCTGCCGAAAATGGATCCCTGCAAGCAGACGCATCAGGCACTCACTCACAGGCAGTTGAGATGCAGTTTGAGCATAATGATGCAGCTGTGCGGGATGTTGAAGCTGTCAGCCAAGAGAGTAGTGGTAGTGCGGCTACTTTTGGTGAAAGTCTTCGGAGCCTAGATGTTGAGATTGGAAGCGCTGATGGCCATGATGATGGTGGAGAAAGGCAGGTTTCTGCAGATAGGATAGCGGGTGAATCACAAGCTGCAAGGACTAGAAGAGCAAATGTGTCTTTTGGTCATTCTTCTCCTCTAGGTGGAAGAGATGCATCTCTCCATAGTGTTATTGAAGTTTCTGAAAATTCAAGCCGAGATGCAGATCAAGATGGTCCAGCAGCTGAACAGCAGGTGAACAATGATGCTGGATCAGGAGCAATTGATCCTGCTTTTCTTGATGCTCTTCCTGAGGAGTTGCGTGTTGAAGTCCTATCAGCGCAGCAGGGTCAAGTGGGTCAACCATCAAATGCCGAGTCCCAAAACAGCGGGGATATTGATCCAGAATTCCTTGCAGCTCTTCCCCCAGATATTCGAGCAGAAGTTCTTGCTCAACAGCAAGCACAAAGGCTACATCAATCTCAGGAATTGGAAGGGCAACCTGTTGAAATGGATACAGTCTCAATAATTGCAACATTTCCTTCTGAGCTACGAGAAGAGGTAAGTTTGTTGGTTGAATCTAGTTTTATCAAATGAGTCTGTCTCTGATGAATTCTTTTTGATTTGGTTCAGGTTCTTTTAACTTCATCTGATGCTGTCCTTGCCAACCTTACACCTGCTCTTGTTGCCGAGGCAAATATGTTGCGGGAGAGGTTTGCACATCGATATAGCCGTACCCTCTTGGGAATGCATCCTAGAAGCCGTAGAGGTGAGACATCTAGACATGGTGAAAGTACTGGTTCTGGCATAGATGGTATAGGGCGAAGCATTACTTCACGTAGGTCTGGTGGAGCTAAGGTTGTTGAAGCTGATGGAGAACCTCTAGTTGACACTGAAGCTTTGCATGCCATGATTCGGTTATTTTGTATAGTGCAGGTTTTACTTTGGTTTTTTTTTTAAAAAATTAGTTCAGGTGTTACTTGATGATATGAATCAAGGAGAAGTCCTTTTAAATGAGCACAACTTTATTGTTTATTATTTTTAAATTTTTTTTGCAGCCATTGTATAAAGGTCAATTGCAGAGGCTTCTTTTGCATCTTTGTGCCCATAGTGAAAGTAGAACATCTCTGGTGAAAATTCTGATGGATTTACTGATCCTTGATGTAAGAAAGCCTACCAGTCATTGTAGTACAGTTGAGCCTCCATACAGACTATATGGTCGTCAGAGCAATGTAATGTACTCACGTCCTCAATTTTTTGATGGTAAGCAAGCTTGATTAGTCTTTATTTTTGTACAATGTCATCGTTGACAGTTATCCTGGTTTTAGTTTTCTAAAGTGATTTTAGGCGTGTGTTGGTGACAGTAATCTGCTAATAAAGTTAGTTTGGCTGTGATAGTAAGAATAAATGAGGTATATTGCATATAATTTAGAAGAGGTTGAGAGGGAGAGGTATCCAGGCATTTGTGAGAGAATAGGGGCTTTTGGGCAACGGAGGGTTGCTGACCTTCGAAGTAATATTCCCTATTCTTTCTAGTAAGACGCCTGGTTCCTAACTGTTGAAGTTGTGAGATTTTAGAGAAAAGGAGGAGAGAAAATAATAAGGATTTGAATATCATTGATAATAGCTTGATGCTGACTTGATTACAAAAGACTCAATACTAATCTCTATTTATAGAGAAACATAGACTTAATCCTAAATCAGGAACAAATCATAATAATAATGAGCGATATTCTAAGATATATCTATGATTATAAATTGATCATAAGAAATAACTCAAAATACTCTAATATAATATAAAAGATATTATAAGATATTTTCTAATATTCTAACACTCCCCCTCAAGCTAAAGTTTACTAAGCTTACTAAGCTTTAGCTTTTTACATGAAAACAATGTTTTGCTCCGCAAAATAATAAAAAAGGATGGAAAGGCAACTCAGGGATGCAGGAGAATTCGGAGAGAATTGCTATAAATATAGCCTAGCCAGATAGTCAGATTGATCATCAACATGAGAGAAATTCATGACAAGCAATTGAACAAAGCAAAGTCCGTTCTTCTAAAAACTGCATTTGGAAGCTTCAAACTAATAATACCGGAGACCCAAAATATTTATACTTGAATCTGTTTCAGGGAGAGAGAGGCGTGCTTCAGGGAGAGAGAAGCGAGACCAATACATATGAGACAAATTGTCAAGCTAAAGTGAGTCATGAAAATAAAAGACACCATTAGAATAACCATCAACGGAAGAAGACGTCATCACTAATATGATTCATATGAGGGGAAAGGGACACCACCGGAATGATCTCGGTGGGAATAGAAGCCACTGTTATAATCTATTAGTAAGAACTAAATTGCATGACAAACATCAAAGAAGAAGCAGTGCGACTCTAACGAAATGAAGCCATGATCGATCAACAGAGTGAGAAAATGCGTCCAAATTAGGAGAGATAATGGCTGTTTGAACAAGAACGCATGATCAAAATTGAAAAGTATGGGAAGATCTGAAACTGCGAGGACCGAGATAGACTGACCTAACAATAACCAGAGCGGCGTTGGGACATGCCGTCACGCACTGTGGAGACAAATGTCGAAACGAGTGCCGGAAAAGGGTTGACAAAAACAAATAACAGTTGTTTAGGAGGCTCACTGAAAAGAGCTGGAAAAGTATGAAAACTCACCAAAAGATCACATCAAAAAGGAGAAAACTATGATTGCATTCCCAAACTTTTGGGAACTCATAGCGGAATAGTGACGAGACAACTCTAGGAGGATTAAAATAGGCTCTAGATACCATGTTGAAGTTGTGGGATTTTAGTGAAAAGGAGGAGAGAAAATAATAACAGTTTGAATATTATTGATAATAGCTTAATACTGACTTGATTACAAAAGACTCAATACTAATCTCTATTTATAGAGAAACATAGATTCAATCCTAAATCCGGAACAAATCATAATAATAATGAGAGATGTTCTGAGATATCTCTATGATTATAAATTGATCATAGGAAATAACTCAAGATAATCTAATATAATATAAAAAATATTATAAGATATTTTCTAATATTGTAACATTGATAAGTAATGCCCTTGTTTAGTCAGTGTGCATATTCCTCTTCTGTTTTCTTATTCCTCATGCTTGCTTTCATTAGTGGCCGTTTATATTAGTTGGAAAATGTGTTTTGAAATGTTAATTGTGGATGAATTTATCAAAGCCTTCTATACTTGTTTGATTATGCAGGAGTTCCCCCATTGCTCTCACGGCGAATACTTGAAACTCTCACTTATCTTGCTCGTAATCATCCATATGTGGCCAAAAAATTGCTTGAGCTTAGGCTGCAGCATCCTGCATCAAGAGAGACAGATAATGCTGATATTATGCGTGGCAAAGCTGTGATGGTTGTTGAAGATCAAGTAACTATAGGTGAAAATAATGAAGGATACATATCCATTGCAATGCTTTTGAGTCTCTTGAAACAACCCCTTTATTTGAGGAGCATAGCCCATCTCGAACAGGTGATGATTTGGTTTTGTTGGTTATCTTTAGTGCATCCAATTTCATGTAACTGCTGACATGATATGCTTTGTATTTGTTCTCAGTTGCTAAATTTACTCGATGTCATCATCGATAGTGCTGGAGGCAAGTGTAGTTCATCCGACAAATCCCATATAACTACAGAACCAGTATTGGGCCCACAAATTTCTGCGATGGAGGCTGATGTAAATATGAATTCTGTTATTTCTTCTGGTCTTGATGCATGTCCTAAAGCTGACAGTTCCTCCAAACCAACATCCTCTGGTAATAAGGAATGTGAGACTCAGCAAGTACTGGGTAACCTGCCACAAGCAGAACTCCAACTCCTGTGCTCATTGCTTGCACTAGAAGGGTATGATGATTATACTTATGCTTATAGATTGTGTTAATTCCACTGTCGGGGTTTTGTCAGTTTGCCTTGTTTTGGTGTATTTAGTTACGATTATTTAGAACTCCTGACTCCTGAAGGAGTCATAAGATTCCTGGCAGATGAGGTCCTGATTTTTAATTGACTCACTTTGATACTTGTGTATTAATATTTTTTTCTTTTGTTATTATTATGACACAATTCACAGACCATGAGTCTGGCTATCATTTTTGAAAAATCAATGTTGTGGAATTTAGCAATGATGGACTTCATCTGATGTTTTATGTATTCCTTTCAGTTTGTCAGATAATGCATATGGTCTCGTTGCCGAAGTAATGAGGAAATTAGTGTCCATTGCTCCAATTCACTGTCAGCTTTTTGTCTCTCATCTGTCAGGAGCAGTTCGAGACTTAACTTCATCTGCTATGGATGAACTACGCATTTTTAGTGAAGCAATGAAAGCTCTTCTTTGTACGTCTACTAATGGTGCTGCAATTTTGAGAGTTTTGCAAGCCTTGAGTTCCTTTCTCACGTCATCGACTGAGAAAGAGAATGATGGAACATCTCGTCCTCTTTTTGAGTTTTTGGAAATCAATTCAGCATTAGAGCCCTTGTGGCATGAGTTGAGCTGTTGCATAAGCAAGATAGAATCCTACTCTGAGTCAGCATCTGACGTTTTCCCGCCATCTACTACATCTGTGTCTAAACCGTCTAGTGTCATGCCTCCACTTCCAGCTGGTTCTCAAAATATCCTACCATACATAGAATCTTTCTTTGTGGTTTGTGAGAAGTTGCATCCTGCGCAGTCAAGTGCTAATCATGACATAGGTGTTCCTTGTATCTCTGATGTTGAAGATGCCAGCACATCTGGTACTGAGCATAAAACATCTGGACCTGCTGTGAAAGTAGACGAGAAACATGGTGCTTTTGTCAAGTTTTCTGAGAAGCATAGGAAGCTGCTAAATGCTTTTATCAGGCAAAACCCTGGCTTGCTTGAGAAATCTTTTGCCCTTATGCTGAAGGTTCCAAGATTCATTGATTTTGATAACAAGCGTTCCTACTTCCGATCAAAAATTAAGCATCAGCATGACCATCACCACAGCCCACTAAGAATATCAGTAAGAAGGGCATATGTATTAGAAGATTCTTATAACCAGCTTCGATTGAGATCAACTCAAGATTTGAAGGGAAGGTTGACTGTTCACTTCCAAGGGGAGGAAGGTATCGACGCAGGTGGTCTTACAAGGGAGTGGTATCAATTGTTGTCCAGGGTTATTTTTGACAAAGGAGCATTACTTTTTACTACAGTGGGCAATGAGTTAACATTTCAGCCAAACCCAAACTCTGTTTACCAAATAGAACATCTATCTTATTTCAAATTTGTTGGTAGAGTGGTGAGTTCCTTTGCACCTTATTTTTAAGGTTTGCTGCTTGTCATATACGCTTCTTATCTTTCTACCTTATCCAGGTCGGAAAAGCATTATTTGATGGTCAGCTCTTGGATGTCCATTTTACTCGATCATTCTATAAGCACATTCTAGGGGCCAAAGTTACATATCATGATATAGAAGCCATTGATCCTGCTTATTTCAGAAATTTGAAATGGCTGCTTGAGGCAAGTGTATTTTGTAGTTTGTGTCCACCCTATCCACACTAAAAATTGTTATCTACATGGTCATTCATAACATTTTCTTATGTATTTGGTATGATTGCAGAATGACATCAGTGATGATCTGAATCTTACCTTTAGCATTGATGCAGATGAAGAAAAGTTGATATTATATGAACGAATGGAGGTATTGACTTTGCTCTGAAATTTTTGAGATGATATTTGATGTATTGGCTTTGGCTTATTAATTGTCAACTGTCTAATCTTAATGAAAATATTTAGGTGACTGATTATGAGTTGATTCCCGGTGGACGGAATACTAAAGTTACAGAGGAGAATAAGCATCAATATGTTGATTTGGTTGCTGAGCATCGATTGACCACTGCTATTCGACCACAAATAAATGCTTTCTTGGAAGGGTTCAGTGAAATAATCCCCAAGGAGTTGATATCTATTTTCAATGATAAAGAGCTGGAACTATTGATCAGTGGACTTCCTGATATTGATTGTGAGTTTGTTAACCTTTATTGTGAGTTTCTTTCATTATTGACGGCATTCTTGCTCAGTTGCTCAATACTGGCTAGTCCTTTAATCTCTGAAAAATAAAATTTAACACTCAGTTCTACTATTTATTTCAGTGGATGACTTGAGAGCAAATACAGAGTATTCTGGATATAGTGCTGGGTCCCTGGTTATCCAATGGTTTTGGGAGGTTGTTCAAGGCTTCAGCAAAGAAGACAAGGCTAGGCTGTTGCAGTTTGTGACAGGCACATCCAAGGTATATTGCTTCCTAAACATTTTGATCTTTTATTGACAGTAACCCAAATTTTTACAGTGATTTTTCATGCTGAGTCACTGTCATTTGGCCTTTATATTGGAAGTGCTATCCTATCTTTTTCCCAATACCTCGGTGTTTGGATGTATAATAATCTGAATAAGATTAAATGCTAGCTACATTCTGTTGCACCCAGTTTTTGTGTTCAATTTCTTCCAAATGGTCCAGACTCGAGTAAAGTGTAAGTCTCACATGATTGAGTACTTCAGCGGCGGAGTATGTGTTCAATTTAAACTTTATTCCAAAATTCCTTGGCTTCCTAACCTTGGTATTCCGTCATGACTAGTTATTTGAATGATCTGAGATGAATATGCTAAGGATGGAGACAAGACTCACTGACTGACTTGTTCCTTGCATATACAGCATCGATCTAACTGTCGTTTCCCTAAGATGACGATACAATGTCGTACTGTAGAATGATTGAATAATGTTGGTTCTTTGTATTGAAGACTTTGAGCTGTTAGAACATGTAATTCATGATTAGGGGAACTAATTTTTGCTTCCAATGTTTCAGGTACCTCTTGAGGGTTTCAGCGCTCTTCAAGGAATTTCAGGCTCTCAAAAGTTTCAAATTCACAAGGCATATGGAAGTGCTGATCACTTGCCTTCTGCCCATACATGGTATCATTTTTCCACTTTCAATTCATTATATCTTCTGTCGACATAATTTTTTCGGGTCAAGTTTTGGCTATATTTGTGATGTGAGTTGAAGTGATGTGGATTCTTCTTTATGCAGTTTCAATCAATTGGATTTGCCCGAGTATCCATCCAAACAACATTTGGAAGAGAAGTTACTGCTTGCGATTCATGAAGCAAATGAAGGATTTGGATTTGGTTGAGATTTTGTTTTGGGTTGGGTGTGTGGGGACGCAAAATACTGTTTTTACATTCTAGGTTAGAAGCTATTTTTTTTTGGGTATAAAGTTATAAGCTATTTAAGAAGTGGTACAGGGGGTTGTCAAAATTTTAAGTTTATATTATGTTAATATGTTGTACAGGCTTATTATAATTTCAATGGGAAATGCCATTGAAGCATGCTGTTCAATTTCAATATCATCGCGACTATTTTTGTGTATATTATTATTACACTGTGCATAATAAATTCATAAAGTTGACAAACTCTAAAATTGAAAGTTATCCCTGACATATATAGAACTTCAAAAGTAACACTAAAGTGTTATTTCAAATCTTAATCCTTAATTTTAATAAGATAATAATTATTGGTCGTAATTAATTAATAAAACTCGCTACCACGAGGTTTATCTACTTCTGTAAACTCACGAACATTCATCAGTGCGTTTATTCATTTCAACGTCTTCATATCTTCTTTTGTCTCGGTACTCTCTATGGTATAATATTGCAACAACAAAGAAAAGCTTCGAACAATAAGAAAGCAAAGGAAAGCATGTGTAGCCCTTATAAATAAAATAATCAATTTTGTTATCTACGTCGCTTGATTTTTTTTATAAAAATGAAATATCTAAAATATCTTTGTTTATTTATAATATTCTTTAAATCTTGCTTGTTTCTTTATTACCATTCTTAACTTCATAATTTATATATCACAAAATTATTCATAACTCACCCATTATAACTCGTAATTATTCAAAACTTATATTATTTATTCATAACTTACACCTCATAAGTCTCATGTTCATATTGTAATTAAAGTGACCCAACAAGGTATGTTTATTGATTTGTGTTTTAGTTCGTTTTTTTTCTTCAAAATCTGAGGATTTTACGTGAACATAGTTCACGTACATGTACGTTGTAGCCTTACGTGAACTGAATTCATGCACGCTATTAAATTTAAGAAATCACGGGCAATAGGTGAATTCAGTTAACATAAGGCTATATGATTTAAATTTGTGTAGTCAATGAAGTTTAAAAATTCACATGTGAACTGAATTCATGTAACACCTACGTGAACTCAAATTACGTACACTTATGTGAATTCAGATCACCTAAACGTACGTGAATTCAATTCACGTATAAGTGATCTTAGTGAATTATGTGAGACATACGTGAATTGAGTTCATGTATGTTAATTGAATTCACATAGGTGTTACGTTAATTCAGTTCACGTAAACAATCATGATATCAGTTTAGTTCACACATTTCTGAACTTTTTATGTTTTTTTTATGCAGATAAATGGACCAATGGAGAGACAACAATGACGAAATGTATGATGGTTTGGACCCTAAGTTTGAGGAAATGCATGATGGTTTCGAACCTGATTTTGATGCAATAAATGATGGTGTTAAACCCGAAATTGAAGACGCTATGAATGACGATGTTGAACCTGTTATGGTTGATTTAACTGATGTGTTTGCCAACAGCATGATGTTTGATACACGAGATGATTTATTGAGATGGGCTAGAAATGTTGGAAGGGAAAATGGAATTGTCGTTATCATTTTTAGATCTGAAACTGTGACAACACGACTAAGAACAAAGACAAAATTAATTCTTAGTTGTGAAATAAGCCGCAAATATAGACATTGGAAGAATCCTAAACCTATGAGGAGTATTTGACTCGAAAATGTGAATGTCCATTTAGATTGAGATGAACACCATCAAATGTTGGTGATAGATGGTATCTACATGTAACATGTGGTCTCCATAACCACGAATTGGCAAAAAAACTGACTGGTCATTCTTTCTTAGGCCGATTGTCTCACGAAGAGAAAAATGTATTTGGTGATATGACGAAAAACATGAAAAAACCAAAAAACATATTGATGACATTAAAAGATCATAATGTTGAAAGTTTGACGATAATAAAACAAATTTACAATGCACGTCAAGCATATCATTTATCCCTTAGAGGTAATAGAGCATAAATGCAATATCTTTTGACATTGATGGAACAAGACAAATATGTCTATCGATATAGAAAGGTAGAGGGTTCAGATGAGTTGAGGGAGATATTCTGGGTCCATCCAGATGTTATCACTCTTGTAAATAATTTTCACATAGTATTATTATGGATATCACATACAAGACTTGTAGGTATTGAATGTCATTACTTGAAATTATTAGTGCTACTTCTACTAAAATGACACTTTGTGTGAGATTTGCATATCTATAGTTTGAGTGTGTTGATAATTTTGTGTGAGCACTACAAATATTGAAAAAACATATTGCAAGTGGTGAAGTTCAAGTTATCGTTACTAATAGAGACATTGCTTTGATGAACACAATTCAATATATTTTTCCAAAAGCAGTCAATTTATTATGCTTGTTTCATGTATGCAAAAATGTCAAAGTCAAGTGCAAGATGACTGTGTTTCCAAAAAGAAGTGCAAATAATGGAGGCATGAGAGACTATTGTTTACAATTATGATGAGCCTTAGTTTACATGAAGTTGACTATCTTTGAAAGAATTTGTAATAGTTGTTCTGTTTTTTATGATTATGTACACGAGCAGTTGTTAGTTCCTCGCAAGGAAAGATTTGTTGAGGTATGAACAAATAGAGTTATGCACTTTGGGAACACGACAACACAAACGGTTGAGTTGACGCATTGGAGTTTGAAAATGATATTACAAGACAATATTGGTGATATATGTAGTGTTTGGAAAACCATCAATAGCATGATTTTATTACAACACAGTGAGATAATAAAATCATTTGAAAACAGCATCATTCAAAAGGTGTATCGACATAGTAATAGATTGTACGCCTATTTGTGTGGTGTTGTGTTTAAAAATGCAATAGATCACATTGCAGTAGAGTATGATCGCATGAAGTATGTAGGTATTGATAAGTCTGAGTGTCGTTGCACGATTAGGATAACACATGATCTACCTTGTGCATGTGAAATAGCCAAGTTTAGTATAATCCCATGTTCCATTCCGTTAGACGATATTCATGTTTGGTGCAGTGAATTAACTTTTCATGATGATAGATCGGGTAAACTTTCAGAGTTATCTCTGAAACATGAAATAGATAACATAGTGAAAAAGTTTGATGAACTTGATGTACCTGGAAAAATTGCACTTAAACGTAAATTACGAGAGATCGTGTATTCATCCACTACGTCGATGTGTCCACCTGTTGATAAAGTTAAAACAAATGGTGCACCCAAAAAAGACAAAAGTAAGGTATCAAAAAGAGATAAATCAACCAAGTGTGATCCATCTTGGTGGGAGTATATGGATGCAAGTGTTCGATGCAATGGCACAGATGCATGTAGCACCATAACATATAGTAAAGTACAACAACTTCGATCATCAATCAAAAAGCTCACACCTCAACCATCAGTCAACAAGGTTCAACAACCAAGAGTTCTTTCCTTCAACGACTGGTTGCCGGTTGAAATTCATAAATTCATAGATGACATTATTGACGTCGGCGATGATGGTAATTGTGGATATTGTGCAGTTGCAAGTTTACTTGGAATGAGTGAAAACTTTTGGGCATTTCATTCGTCAAAAGTGTGTGGTAGAGCTTCAAGAGTTCATGTCTCGTTATGAGAGAATATTTGGTGGAGAAATTTTTGTTCAAAAACTTATACATTGTGTATATAGTGAACAAGTTACAACTATGAATAATTGGATGACACTTCCAAAAATGGGACGTGTGATTGGTTCGAAATTTAACTTGGTTTTCGTCTCATTATCACTTAACTAATCACACATTTTTTCCACTTAGAAGTCTACCACCAACATCTATGTCAAATCATCATATGATTGTTATTGCATTTGTTAAGAACTGTTATTTCGTTCAATTATTAATTTGATATTTAATTTCATTCTATCAACTTTTTTTTATAGTTTAATAAAATATTAATTTTAACAGGTTTACTTAAAGTCAAATTCTCTTATACCACTAGCAAGTAATTTGTGGAAAAAATATTGCACTAAAAAAGCACAACAATGAGAGTTTATTTACAACGGTCGCATGCAAGATTGGTTGTAGATATTTCTACGGACTATAAATGAACCTATTGTAAATTGATATTTAATATTGTTATGAATTCAAATATAATGGTTGTTATAAACATTTAAAATCAGTATTATACAAATCCAAAATATTTTCCATATCCAAAATATTCCCAAAATAATATATATCCAAAATATTCCCAAAATAATGTCTAAGTCCCTTTATGTCTCCTACGATATGGTACTACGTTTGTCCAATCTCTACCACCACCTCTCTGAGTTCACAACATCACAATTAACTCGTTGACAAGTACAATGCCATCAGATAATACCAAGTGATGACTAAGAAGCTCTTCTGCAATTTGTATTGTTTAACCCTGCATTAAAAAATACATTAAATAATTTAGTTAAAACAATAGATGACTAATTAATTTAGTTATGTCATAAATTTGAATAAATTTACCGTTATTTCAGCAATAGATGGACCATCGTCAACAGTTTTTGCAACTGAATAACCTATATGGACTGGTTCTCTATGAATGATGTATGGATGAGAAATCCTATGAAACCA
Source organism: Cicer cuneatum (assembly GCA_037974295.1). Lineage (NCBI taxonomy): Eukaryota > Viridiplantae > Streptophyta > Magnoliopsida > Fabales > Fabaceae > Cicer > Cicer cuneatum. Next base: position 72,359,490 of record JBBPBO010000004.1, read on the forward strand.
TTCCATGTAATCGTTCGCGTAGTCTGCATGTCCCTCTACAACCGCGTCAGCATCAGCTACATGCACAACATATTGCGTAAACATTATGTCTATTTCTTCTGGTGTGGTCGTCTGACCTACTATCTCTAACGGTGAACCAGGAATGGTTTGGACATGACCGTATTGACGCAATACCCTGTATGGAATATGAGCATACATCTTCGAACCCCAACGTATCCACCTTCTAAATAAAGAAACATCCTCAAGCGGTCGCCTCACTCGATGCTCTTCTTACTGTGTCCAACATATCTGATCAACATCAATCTCATTGAGAAGTTTTCTAAATGGAACAACCAAACTCTTATCTCTCTTCGACTTCCTTCGAAGTGTTTTATGTTAGAACCAAGTTGGTTCTAAGTACTTAGGATTTTGATGTTTACAAAAGCACTCCATGTAATCTTATTTTGTACTTAGAATTATTATATAAAATGTCACCAGAGGCAGAAGATGACACCACCAAAAGATACATCCAGAGGAAGCAACCAGAGGATAGAAATGTCACCAGAAGGTTAGGTCAGATAATGCATCTAGAAGGTACCAGAGGATGCATCATGAAGGCACCAGAGGATACATCTTTAGAGGATATCAGAGGATATCATTAAAGAAGAATAGATTAGAGGATGATGATACCAGAAGCAGAAATCAGAGGATGACGTCACTAGAGGATATCACCAGAAGCATAAATCATATGATGATGTCACCAGAGGATGACGTCACCAGAAGCATAAATCAGAGGATGATGTCACCAGAAGATGACGTCACCAGAAGCATAAATCAGATGATGATGTCACTAGAAGATGACGTCACCAGAAGCATAAATCAGATGATGATGTCACCAGAAGATGACGTCACCAGAAGCAGAAATCAGAGGATGAAGTCATCAGAGGATGATTCATCAAAGGAATCTGTTAGAGGAATATGTTAGAGAAAAATGCTCAAAACAGAATTGGAGCAACAAACTCGAGAAACAGAATCCAGCTAAAAATATGCTTAAAACAGAATATGAGAAAAATGTTCAAAACAGAATTGGAGCAAAAGACTCGAGAAACAGAATCTAGCTAAAAGCATGCTCAAAACAAATTAATCTAAATACACTCCAGAAGTAAAGCATCAATGAGCAAAAGACTCAACAAAATCTGAGCAAACTACTCCAGAATATTCTCAAAAACAGATTAATCGAAATACACTCCAGAAGTAAAGCATTAGTGAAGTCCTAAAGTTCAACTATAAATAGAGACTTAAGGCAGAAGACTTTGTATCAAAAATACTTGAGAGTCATACACTTCAAGAAGCAAAATACTTGAGTTTTCAGTGAGGTCAATTGTGAGTATCCGTTTTCCAGAAGCAAGTACTCTAAGTTTTCTTTCCCTTGTGTTAGTCTAAGTTGTTGATATAGAGTCTACAATCTGAGGGAGTCAGAAGGAGTAGCAGATTACTTAGCAATTAGATTCAAGGTTCTTTTCCTCAAAAGTCTATGGTTGTTAGACTTTTTGAGAAGACTGACTTGGAGGGTCAGTGGTACTTTGTAATTCAAGGTTTTGAATTAGTGAAATCCTCCAAAGTGAATGGACTGGACGTAGCCTAGTTAACGGTGAACCAACATAAAATTCTGAGTTTTTATTTACTTTATATCCGCTGCCAACTCTGTTTTAATTCATACATAACAGGTTTTGTTTTAAAACTAAAAAGTATTCAAGTTAGTCAAATACAATTCAACTCCCCCTTCTCATGTTTGCACCTTCACTTTAGAGTTGTCCTCCACATATTTAGGAGAGGGTTTACAACAATCTACACATAATGTCATGAAATGCTCATTGACCCAAGCCTGAACATATATTATAACATATCGTTAGTTTATAATTAATAATAGAAATTATCAACACAATAAACAACCATAAAGTTTATCCGTAAGAGTGTCAGATACCCATAAACTGTTATGGTCTAATGCATACTCGTTTCGCGGAGATTGTCATATAGGTAAGTAAGAGCAGCAACACCCAATGCATATCCCTCACACAAGTTGAGGTCTCGGAAGCACTCTAGATATGCAACGCTAACTGCGAATGCACTCTTGTTGCTAAAAAGAGTGCAATCAACCAAAAAATAATAGAAATGCCCTTGCAGTCATCTGCCAATGCTGGTCACGACAACGCTGATGGTATACTTCAAGTAACCAACTAAATCGAACAATGGTTGTCCGCGTGACATTAAACTCAGCATAAGCAGAAGCCTTAATAACTCTTAGAAGTTCAACTAATAAATTTGCACTATGATCCTTGTTAAATACATTAACACTAAAGAATGCACGGATGATGGGTATATGCAGAAGTGAGGAGACATCATATAGAGTAATCGTCATCTACCCAATTGGAAGATGGAAGTTGTTGGTGTCTCGATGCCACATCTCTACGAAAGCAGAAATGGTCCACTTGTCGATCATTTCGTAACTACATTTTAGCAATGAATATAATCCTGAACTCTTAACCAATTGTTCAACCTCTTCATGTTCAATCACAACATCTTTTAATTTTTTTGCATTGCTAAATACTGTTGGAACCAAGTTGGTTCTAAGTACTTAGGATTTTGATGTTTACAAAAGCACTCCATGTAATCTTATTTTGTACTTAGAATTATTATATAAAATGTCACCAGAGGCAGAAGATGACACCACCAAAAGATACATCCAAAGGAAGCAACCAGAGGATAGAAATGTCACTAGAAGGTTAGGCCAGATAATACATCCAGAAGGCACTAGAGGATACACCTCCAGAGGATATCAGAGGATATCATCAAAGAAGAATAGATCAGAGGATGACGATACCAGAAGCAGAAATCAGAGAATGACATCACCAGAGGATGTCACCAGAAGATGACGTCCCCAGAAGCATAAATCAGAAGATGATGTCACCAGAAGCAGAAATAAAAGGATGACGTCACCAGAGGATGATCATCAAAGGAATCTGTAAGAGGAATATGTTAGAGAAAATGCTCATAACAGAATTGGAGTAAAAGACTCGAGAAACAGATTCTAGCTAAAAATATGCTTATAACATAATTTGAGAAAAATGCTCAAAATAGAATTGGAGCAAAAGACTCGAGAAACAGAATCTAGCTAAAAGCATGCTCAAAATAGAAGCGGAGCAAAATGCTCAAAACAGATTAATCTAAATATACTCCAGAAGTAAAGCATTAGTGAGCAAAAGACTCAAAATAGAATCTGAGCAAACTACTCCAGAATATTCTCAAAACAGATTAATCGAAATACACTCCAGAAGTAAAACATCAGTGAAGTTCTAAAGTTCATATATAAAAGGAAGCTCAAGGCAGAAGACTTGCGATTGAAAATACTTGAGAGTCATACACTTCTAAAAGCAAAGTACTTGAGTTTTCAGTGAGGTCAATTGTGAGTATCCGCTTTTCAGAAGCAAATACTCTAAGTTTTTCTTTCCTTTGTGTTACGTCTAAGTTGTTGAAGTAGAGTCTACAATCTGAGGGAGTCAGAAGGAGTAGCAGATTACTTAGCAATTAGATTCAAGGTGTTAGGTCTAAGTTGTTGAAGTAGAGTCTACAATCTGATGGAGTCAGAAGGAGTAGCAGATTACTTAACAATTAGATTCAAGGTTCTTTTCCTCAAAAGTCTAGGGTTGTTAGACTTTTTGAGAAGATTGACTTGGAGGGTCAGTGGTACTTTGTAATTCAAGGTTTTTGAATTAGTGAAATTCTTCAAAGTGAAGGGACTGGACGTAGCCTAGTTAATGGTGAACCAGTATAAAATCATGAGTTTTTATTTACTTTATATCCGCTGCCAACTCTGTTTTAATTCATACATAAATGGTTTTGTTTTAAAACAAAAAAGTATTCAAGTTAGTCAAACACAATTCAACCCCCCTTCTCGTGTTTGCACCTTCAAATACCTCTAGTTCCCCACAATCCTGAAACAAAATAAGCGAAAAAATATAATTTAAAACACATTATGACTACAACTATTAAAAATTTAATATGATCGAGAAAATTACCACTCCATCCCAAAGTCGAGTGGCCACATAATCACCAAATGTCCTAAGGACAGAATTGTCAACCGGACCACCAAGATATCCATCAGCATGTGGAGGTTCATCTATATGCTCTAGTTGGGCCTCATGCTGTGTTTGCTCTTCCTACTGGGTCTCCTCTTCCTGTTAGGCCTCCTATTGTGCTTGTTGTTGCTGTAATCGTCGTTGTTCCTGTCGTGTTTGCCTCTCCCGTTGCACTTCCTGCTGCTTCTCAAAATGTTGAGCCCGTGCAGAAGCGGTTGGTCTAACACGATGATCTTCATTATTCGAAATACCCTAATTATTAGCAGTATCATTATTTATAACTTGACATTTTTTATCAGTAAACATAATGTGCACCATTTCTGCATAACCATATCATAATCATAATCAAAACACAACCAAATATGTTGCGACACAATATCTATTCACGTAGGTTTATGGGGTTGTGTAAAAAACCAATTTCGCCAAAACAAGAACAAGAACTACATATTGTAAAAAAAACAAGAACAAGATTAATGCAAACTTGATGCAAATGAGAGACAATGAAGATGATTGAATATGTTGAAGTTGTTAAAAATGGAAGAAGAAGGATAAGAGGGTGTGACATAAAAGGATGAATATGAGTGTGAGGTAGAAGATGAAGATAGAAAAAAAGGTTAGGATTGAAGATGAAGATAGAATGAATGAGTGGTTAGGGTTAAAAATGTTATAAACAAGGACATTTTGTATAGAAAAATAGAGGTGTGAGTATATAAAAGTGAACATTTTTAACTCATACATTTTGGAATTTTTTTAGCGAAATTTTTTTAGTTGTGTGTTTCTTTTATAAATTTTTTTTCTTCGAAATGTAATTCTATTTGAAACTCATTAAACATTAAATATAAGTATACATTACAAGAGTTTAATCTCTCTATAAAATTCAAATTAAACTCAATTTCATATATGTCATTAAATTTTTTAGTGCAGATTTTTACTCTAAACAATGTTTTTATTTTTTTCGCCATATCTAATAAAATATGAATTTAGTTATCATACCTCCTGCTATCTTCAAACTTTGTGAAAAGAATATTGTTTTCGTCGGTGATTTTCAATATACTCATGAGTCACCTATCCGGATTTTTTCTACAATTAGACAGTTAATATCAATATCAGATAAATTATATTTTAACTATTGTTATTCAGATTCAAAATATAAAGTCAACCTTTCCTATCATGACATGCAGTTCAATAATTCTTAAAATAGTAAAATATATACCAGGTAAAAAACCAAGGCCTATAACAAACCAATATAGAATATCGTTTAGGAACATTTTAGAATCAAAAATCAAATAAACTCTATAACTACACAAGCTTTAAAATTGTTATGTAAAATTTGAAAAAATAAAATAATATTTATCAAGTTAAGCGATTTAATTTTTACTAGTATTTCATAATATTTAAAAACTAAATTAACATAGTCTTAAAGTTTTAAAGATTATAATTTACCCTAAATAAACACTTTAAATTTCTCTTTATTTTTTTAATCTATAAATAAAATATTAAATATTATTGAAAATTCACAACACAACATTAAAATTTTGAATTTAAATTCAGAATTTATCTTTATTTTTATGACAGTAGTTTAATTAACGTTATTTATTAAGAGATTGATTACTTTTTAACCTAACAATTCTGGCTGCAAGTTGCAACAAGTAGTAGAAAGCAAAAGCAAGTGTTTCCATCAATGGCAGCAGTTTATTCAACCTTCATATTACTTCATTCTTTCCCGTCACGTTTTTCATTCTCTCAATTCCATTTTCACAATCTCAAACTCAACAACAAATTCCCAATGTCTTCATCACTTCCTTTAAAATCACCCTTTCATTTATTACCTTCCAATGTCAACAAATTCAACCGCACAAATCGAACCGTTTTCAAATTCCGCGCTTCATCTTCTTCATCGGGTTCCAACACTTTAACTAACCGAACCATTTTATTTACCTCCGTTAGTACCGTTATTTTAGCGGTTGCTAATCGCGTTCTTTATAAACTAGCTCTTATTCCTATGAGTAATTATCCCTTTTTCCTCGCCCAGTTAAATACTTTTGGGTAATTTTTATTATTAATTTATTTATTTACTTTTTGTTTTGAAATGATAAATGATAATGGTTTAATGAATATTACCTTGGTCTGAGTGGAACTGGTCTCTGATCCCTTAACTAAGGTCTCAAATTCGAGCCTTATGATTGAAAAAACCAAAAAAAAAAAAAATGCTGTTGGGACGGGAGACCTTTAGCTGATTTCGCCTGTGCGGAGATTAGTCTTCCACAAAACTGATTGATATTTTGCAATAATAACTAATAGTTTGTTTTTGTGGTTGGTGTAGGTATGTTGTTATATATTTTAGCATCTTGTATATCCGATATCGGTTAGGGATAGTTACGAATGAGATGCTTGCAATTCCGAAATGGCGCTTTTTCGTCATTGGATTTTTGGAAGCTTTGGGATTGGTAGCTGGAATGTCTGCTGGAGGTACTGATGCTGATTCTGTTTGTGATCTAGCTAGATTGTCCGTTTTTCTGTTTTGTTTTTAATAAATGTCTTGTATTCTTATTGAGTTTATTTATTTAAGTGAGGGGAGTGAATGTAATAGCAATTTCCTGTGATATTTGGATAATTCCATGGACTAATTTGACAATGCTGATACCTGTCTCTATGACAATGGTATGATGATCAAAACACTATTTCCCTCAACCACAATCCTTTTTTCACCCTAGTACTAAGCACATGGCACTAGACCTTTTCTCTGTGTAAGAAAAGATGCTAAACAACTCACTGGTTGTGTAACTCACCTTCCAGCTCATGATCAGATTGCGAACATCCTAGCTAAGATCCTGTCGAAACTTGTGTTCAGAAGCCTATGAGATAAACCTGGGGTGTTGAATCTTCATCAACTGCCATAAGTTTGTTGGGGGAATGATAGGATGTAGGATTGGAAACACTAGTGGCACTCAATACAGCTATGTTATTTTGTACAGAGGCTATAAATACAGTTGCAATCAGCAGATTAGAATTTAATGACCGATGATTTTCACTTTTTCAGTTCTAGAAAATATCGTCTCATTTTTCTCTCACTCTCTAGATTCGATAAACTGAATGTTGGTTACCTTCTGCAGCAATACTTCCTGGACCAGTCATACCCATATTGAATCAGGTATCTTAAATATTTTGAGTGGCCCTTGTTGTCAAATGACAAGAGAGTGACAAAAGAAAAAACAATTGTGTCTATTTTGGATAATAGATATCTGCCCTTTATTTTATACATCTTTGAAGTTTAGTTTAATTTGGTCCTCTTTTGCCATAACTATTGGCAAGGTCTCTTTTAACAAAACTATCTTTCATTTTACATAATATGGATACCATGCTGTACAGCAGAGCTTGAAATTTGAAAACTTATTGTCTTTCATTTAGTCAATGATCTCTGCCCTTGTGGTCTTTTCAGAATTAAGGACATTTTAATGTGTTGATCAATAACATAAACTTTCCAATTTGTTAGGAATGAAAATAGATTAGGTAGTTTTGATGTTTATTACTCCCCCCATCCCAGAAACTGAAATTGCTTTCTTACTACTAACCAGAGGTGTGATTAAACCTAATTTTCTCCTTTAATCTTTCAAAATTATTGACCCAACTAGAATCATCCTACTTATTTCTTCAAGGAAAAAGTAGTCCGTATTTGTTCATAGGTTGAGTATGTTATGTGTCTCATTTTGGAGGCATCGTAACGAAGCCATTTCGTTGCCATATTTATAATAGGTTAATAGCATGTAGCAGTGACTCAGTGTCTAGGAGGTTTGCTATTTAAAAACATATTTGGTATGTTTTGACAGCATGTCTACATATTCCGATTATTAGCCTTTCATAATATTTCGACTAGGATCGAAGAACATGACAGAACATTGCCGTAAAATCTTTGGCAACAATGTTTATTAACTAACCTGAATTGTTATGGTATAATAGTGAGAGCGCACATTATTACCCTGGAATCTATGTTTCAGGCACATTTACTTTCAATATTCTCCGGTTCTCCCACTCATGTCGTTTAACTTTTCAAATGAATGGATTTTTATTCATTACTGATGGCAATACATGATTCAAGCTTTTGCAGAAACTTTATTATTACTGATGTTATTAGCATGGAATAAATTTAGTGATAGTGATCCTCATCATAATATTGTTGCTTAAACAATAGTTTGGATTTTGTTTTAATATTTTATATTTTAAAAAACTTGTGTTGACGTCAGCATTGCCAGTAAAGCATCTCTAAGTTGTACCAATATAAATGCAAATAATTGGGAAAATTGCATTGGTTTTGAAATTTCACTCAATGTCATAAATTCCATGTACGCAGGTTAATTGAATCATGATTATGACACTGATTGAAGCTTATTATATGCACGGCCATAATTGTGTTTTGAGAAATGTTGGCAACACACTCTCTAACACTCTATTATTGGATGAAATTCACATAAGTCCTATAAATCATGTGGGGCCCCTTCTCTATTTAGCGGGGTCCATTTCCAAACTGTTAGCACTTCTCTTGTGGATATGTTAATCAGTCTATTGATTATTTTAATGTATTACTATTTGTTTCATAAATTCTCAAAACATTGTTTGCGAATTCTTTATATTGCAGACATTTTTAGTTTGGCAGCTAATGTTTTCTGCTCTTATCCTGAGGAGAAGGTACTCAATCAACCAAGTGGTTGGGTGTTTGCTTGTAGGTGCTGGTGTTGTGGTGGCTATTTCAAGGTAGTTTAACTTTCTTATCTGGAGAAATACAATACTCCGTGTCACTACTCTCCATATTTAATTTCTTGTGTCGAGTTCCCTAACTAGTTCGAATACCTATAATAGGTTATGTGAATTGCTTACTTCTTTTGGGTTTTTTTTCTTCAAATTATGGTCATGCAAGAATATACAGTGAATGAGCTTTGAAGAATAATTTTGACTAGAAAATATCAGGCTTATAGTCTTCCTTTCCGAAATAAAGAAGGTCCAGTTCCCCAAAGATACATTTGATATCAATTTGGTCTTTCTAAAGCAAGTTGAAATAAATTTAGCCCCTTAGTCATAAAAAGCGACATTGAAATTGCCCATATGCATACGGATGATGAGAACCACATTGATTGAGTTTCCAATTTAGGGCTACATTAATATCACTTTCTATTATTAAAAGACTAAATTCATAAGGTCTAGTCTGTACCTTTTTTCATTTTGTCTAAAATATTGAAACTTCGTTCTCCTTTTCTGCTGCGTTTCAGAAGGTAAATAATATTGGGGAAATTACCGTAAAATGTTTTTGTTAAAAGTATTTCCAACGTAGGAACAGTTAACCGCTCAATTGGTTAATAATTTTCACAGAAGAGGGACCACTCATTAAATTGATTAACCACTTGAGTGGTTAAATATTCCAAAAAGGAAACTTAGTGCTACAGAGCACCCACCATAGCGGAGTCCAAGAAAAGGTTAGATCAATTATAGTCCTATTGAAGGTAGCCTTACCTTATATTTACAAGAGGCTCCGTCAGCCATTGTGCCAAAGTTTCTTTCATGACTGGCTAATTATCCTAAATTTGTAAATAGTTTTAGCAAGAATTCATTTCTGTAATTTTTCTAGTAATATTTGGTTAACATATAATAAGTTATCGGGAAACATTTCATAAAACTGTTTATAACAATCCGTGTTGCTAGCTACATCTAGTATTCTAGTAGTACTGGTCCTCCCTTTTCATTGTAGTTGGGGTATAGATCTCATGCAGTCAGTGCCTAGACTCTAAATTGATAAGTAATTATGTTTTCATGCTGTCAAAGTTATGGGTTTTAGTTAAAAGGAGAAGCAGAAGCATAAAAATAAATATATTTTATGGTGGAATAGCATTGATAATAATTTGATAAAAAGACTGAACACTAATCCCTATATATAGGAATACAAGATTCCTAATTTTAATCATAATAATAACCAAGTAATATGGAAACTGATTCTAAGAGATAATCTAAGAACTAAGATACTCCAGCATTAGAAACTAATCATAGGAGATAAACTAAGATACTCTAATATTATCAAAGAAATTATAAGGTATTTTCTTATACTCTAACACTTCCGCTCAAACTAAAGCTTAGTAAGCTACCAAAGCTTACTACAAGAGCAGAAGGTAAAATTGAGCTTTAACCACTCAAGGCAAAAGCAAAAATATGAAGTTTTAACCGTTCAACAGAAGCTATAACTCAAGGCTTAACCACCTAGCAAGGGCAGAAGCTCAAAGCAAGACAAGGGAGGTTGAACTACACGCAGTCAACAAAACCTTATATATAGAGATACAAGACTCCTAATCCTAACATAAACAGGGAAATCATGAAACAAATCATAATACCAAATGATATGAAAGCTAATGTTTAGAGATAATTTAAGATGACCTAAGATTAGAAACTAACCCAAGAGATAAGCTAAAATACTTATATTATCAAAGACAAAGATATTGAGATATTATTTTATATTCTGACACATGCTAAATGAAGTGGTCCTATCTAATTGATCTGTTACCCATAATTGCAGTGGCTCTAATGCAGGTCAGATGCTCTCTGAAGTTGAGTTCTTTTGGCCGGCTTTGATGATAGTTTCTTGTGCCTTTCAAGCTGGGGCTTCGATAATCAAGGTTAGTTCATAAGCAGATGTTAATTTTTAGTTAAACTTGTTAGGGAGCAATATAATTACTGCATTTTTATGTCTGGCAGGAATTTGTTTTTCTTGATTCTTCCACCCGATTAAAGGTACGTTTTCTTTTACTCTATTTTTGCGGGAAAGGGGTTTAAGGTCACTGGAGTCTGGATCATTGTTTCCTTTGGCATCTCATTCATGAGCATGGTTTGAAATCTGTAACATGTTCTTGTGCAGCAGAAGTCATTGGATATATTTGTGGTCAATTCTTTTGGATCTGGGTTTCAGGTATGGCTTGCTGTGATAACGTGAATTGCAAATGCTTTAAATATAATGATTGGTGCAATATAAATTACAAAAAACTGAGCGTGCCTTTCATAATTTGTATATGACTTGATAAAACAAAAGTAAATTTTAAGTTTCTATTTCTTGTATTGCTGATATCTTAGCAGTTGCTTTATCTCGTGAGTGCAAATTGTATGTATACTCTTTATCCTTTCAGATAATCTCAAAAGTCAAAATGCATTGCTTTTGTTTCTCTCATTACAAAGAGCAAATGCTAACTGTTACAAAAATTGGTTATTTGTGTTAGGAGTCTTATTATGTACAACATGTATACGTGATTTAAAAGATTAGTATCCGGTCAATATTTTATATCGCAATGTCACATATATGTTCTTTAGCTAAATATGTCTTTCCCTTTTTCTCCCATCCAAACCCTAGAAATTCAGGTCACGGAGCATGAGGAAAGGTTATCTGAAATTTGTCTCTGTAGCCCAATGGTAGAAATTATACTGCTAATTGTTGATATTTGAATTTACTATTAACTTATGGATCACACCACTAAAATCGTTGAATGTCTTTCATAAAAAACTTACAAGTGTCCATTCCCAATGCTAACAAGGCGCCATCAGTTACCGTCAAGCTGCTATATATGATGAAATAGACTTGGATGAAAAGTTATTTTATGTCTATTCAGCTAATGTCTAGTTCTGGGCTCCGCTTTGCTTGCCCTTTTTATCTATTTTCCTGACATTAGGCATATGGACTTAGGCTAAAACAGATAATTGATCCTGACAGACTGCTTTGAGCTAGCAGTGCCTTTTTCTTCTGTAAAAATGTTAGAAACAGTTTATTCTTCCATTTGGTTTTGTTCGAGGTGCAGGTACCTGGGTGAGGAGGGCAACAAATTCGTTTGCGTTGAAATTTTTCTAACGGTAGCACAACATTGACTTCAGTCCAAACTCTAGACTACTTTGACTTATTAGCCCTTTAAAAATATGCTTGCAATGCAGTGTCTAACACGCTCTTTAGTAATTGAATAAAACTTATGTGGGTCATACTAAATTAAGTGGGTCTTATTTCCTATACAGTGAGAGCCACATGAATTTTACTAAATAAAAAAAAAATGTGTTGTTAATATTCCTCTTGACGTTTCAAGTTTATTTATGTTATGTATATTACTTAAATAATAATATTTGTGAAGCATATTTATGATTGGCTTCTGATATGTATTGTAGGCTCTTTTCGTACTTCTCTTTCTTCCTTTACTCTCTAACTTGAAAGGAATACCATTTGTTCAACTTCCTTCATATCTTAAAAGTGGTGCTGGTTGCTTTCTAAACATTGGAGCTGGTAAAGCAGGTAAGTTCTAATAGATGCCTTCCTACTTGGTTTTCCATTCTTGTCTACATTTCCTTTTGATTCTTTTGATCTTACATCGCAACACTATTGGATTAGTTTTTATGAGCAAATGATTACTTTCTTGAGTGAATTAATGTGTTACAAAATACAATCCAATTGCAAGATATTGGACATGAGTCTGATATATTGTTACCAATTGAATATATTTATGAATAACAATGGTTTATTATTGATAATCTCTGGAGAAAGGTTCTCAATTAGAGTTGATTCACATAAATTACACACTTAAACAGAAAAATAAAGACTGCACAGGACAATTTACAAGGACGTTCCATTTATTCTTTTAATTGCCGTTTTTATCAGAATCTCACAACAGAAGTATATCTATATGATCATGGACCTTCCAACCACAATAACTAGCTTTAGTGGTGTGACTCTCCTAAGATTTATTATATCAATTGGTTTCGGACCCTTCCAGCATGTCTCCCAGTTGCAAACGGTCTTTGCATGTGGTGACACTGTATACAGAGCATGGTGGAACTTTATTACGTTTTTGTAAGGTATGGGGGTTTGTATCCTGTGTCAGAAGTATGGGGAACTCATGATTTATATGCCCCTTGGGCTTTCTTAGCATGGCTATCTTATGGGTTATGGTTCCCACAAAGCTCGCATCACAGTGCTATACACCTTATCTTAAATGAGAAGCCAAATATACATAATAGTGGGCATACAACCTAATTAGGATATTAAATTGAAATTCTGATAATTGTACTTCCTTCATCTCGGTGTCTCATTTGAAATATTTATTTTGTCTCATATTATTTGTCACTTTATATTATCAATAAAACATTAATTACTTTTTTCCATTGATGTATCCTTATTTGTTATATCTCAATCCACCTAATTACTTCACTAACTACTGTTAATAATGATGTTTTGGGGAATAAAACTCATTTTATCATAGAAATCAGTACATTCAATTATTACCACTTAAATAAGATACATAATAATATCAGGTGGGGGAGTAGCGATTTGCTATTTAACATTTCTCCTCCATTTTATTTTTGAAAAGATTGAATATAAACTGTCACACAACACAACCATCCAATGATTAATTAGCTCTTCTTCCCTTTAATGATTTTCAACCTTGTCGAAAACATTTGTTTCCATGTCTCAGGTTGTGATGGTGCTCCCTTGCTTCCGCTACTCTACGTAGTTACCAATTTGGCATTTAACATATCCTTGCTTAACGTACTGAAAAGTTCTTCGGCAGTTGTTGCTTCTCTCATGTTAATGTTGTCAGGTTCTCTCTCTTTCTCTGTTCAGATCAAATGACATTAGATGTCAAATTTTTACACGTAAATAACTTATTTAGCACAATTCAATTATTAAGTGGTGCAAGTGTATAAGTTGGACACTTGGTTGGATCCTATCTATGTATATTTTTGTGAGCTTTTCAGCTTATGTGTGCTTATGGTGTTTGCAGTGCCAATTTCTGTTTATATTCTTTCTCTTCCATTACCATATCTTCCTGAGGGAGGAACAACCTTGAGCCCATTCTTTCTGCTTGGCTGTGCAATTCTTGTATGTGGGCTTTACCTGTACAACACAACCCGGCCTGCTAGAAATGATTCAGAAGATGACTGAAACATATCTATTTGAGCTACCAATGCTCTGAGGAGAAGATATCAACTTGACAGATGGCGCTCTCACCATGGTGAAATGAATTTTCTGACTGTCCGAATTATTATGATTATTCTGTACTATTATTAAGAATATTATTTTGGGGGGAAAACCGATTTAGTTTCCAACTATGTTTGGTTTCATGGTGAGTCACCGTGATTATACAAAAGCTACACTTTGTAGTTTTTATAAAATCACGTGGCTCACCATGACTTTGCCAATCCCAACATAAAACCAAACATGCACTTTAGGGTTACTTTGTTGCTTTATGTTGATTAGCTTCCCCATTTTGACATTGGATCGTGGAAAATGTTGTACTTGATATTGTACATATATTATTACCCATATATTGTGGAAGGATATTCTCCCATACTAATAATATATAGAAGCAGACAAATGCAATTGGCGGGAAGTGCAACAACTATTTTATTCTTATATGTATTTTTGGTTTTGATAAATTCTTATATGTTACTTGATTGGTTTCTTAAGAAGGTAACCACATAATTCTTGAATGGATTAAATACTTTTTTTGACATAATTTGATTTTGGTCCCAACTAAATTTTATTTATTTTAGTTCATACGAAACAAAAACAGAGTTAATTGTTTTCAGTCCTTGTGAATAGGGAAATGTTTATTTAAGCAAAATTCAATTTTAAAATGTAGATTTTTGGTCCCCTTGTGTGGCTTGTAGTCTCTCACCTCAATTCCATTAAGTTACTTTCTGATATGTCTATGAAGCTTTTTTTTGGTCAAATATGTCTATGAAGTTTACAACTCACCTTCTGTCATGTGTACGTAACAAATGGTATCTGCCACGGGTTACTCTCTCCAACTCACCATGTGACTAGTCAATCTCTCCCCATTTCCTTCCTAGCTAGCAACCCCCAACTTCAACCCCAACCTTCATTGAACTCAAATCACCATCACACTCAGTCTCACTGTCTGAACTTGTATTGCCAACCACTGTTGAATTGTCATTCACTGCATAAGCAACCACGTCCAACCAATCCACTACAAATATGTGATTAAGTTGCCATCTCCATCTTAGAAATAGGGAAAATCTTAGGGTCTGATTGGGAGTTTAGATGAAAGGGAGGGCTTTGAGAAGATGGTAGGAGAGAGAAAGATAAATTTTTAACCTTATTGGAAGGGAAATGATTCCCTCAAGTTTGTTTTTCACTAGAGGGCCATCCTTAAAACTCCATCTTTTATTTTTTATTTTTTTGCCTTTTCAATGAGTGAGATTAAAATGGAGGGACTTTCCATGGGAGAGGATCTATTCCCTTATTGGAGAGAATGGTTTTCGATTTGGATTCCTTGCAATTACCTCTCCACTATGAATTTCTATTTATTTCTCTAAATAAATAAAAAAATAAGGGCCATGATGGGGTTATTGGTACATTCAATAGCTCATTCACGTGTGATTGCACCAAGTGATTATGTATTGAATGAAAAAAAGATGTATATGATTAATAATATATTTTTAATTGAGATTATTTATAAAGAGATGAAAATCATTTGAAGAATTTATGTTAGTCCTTCAAAATTCTCCTCCTATATATTTTTTTTAGTTCCTCCAATTTAGAAAATTTTTGTATTACCAAGAAAATCAAACCCTCCGATCAAGTTGTTGGAGGACTATTCTTCTTTCACTTTCCATTTCCTCCTCTTTTTGTCCAAAATCCTATATTTTCCTCCCATCTTCTCCTAAACTTTTCAATCAGAGCCTTAGATAAATTCACCTCCCCCTTCTTTCTTTCTTTTCTTTTTATTCTCCTGCCTTTCTTCTCTATTAACTCTTCCATTCAACTGGCCACTTCTTGTTGTAAAATGAATAAACAATACATTTGGTCCTTAAATGATCACTCTCACTTCAATTTAATCAATGAACTATAAAAAATATAATAAATAATCCATAAATTATAATTAATATAATAAGTAGTCCATAAATTATTATTGATATTTATTCACTCTTTTCTATTCATCTACTTGCGTGATTGTCTGTTTTTATTGCGGACAATTTATTACAGAAAATTGGTAAACTCATCTGAACAAAAGAATCTTTTGGTTTTGTCACAAATATTTTATTAAATTTTATTATTAATTTGAATAATAAAAAGATAAAATAATTTTAAAATAAATAATCATTTTTATTTTTAGAAATTAAAAAATTGTTTTCGTTCTCAATGTTCGAAGGAGGAAAACACTCCAAAGGATCCGATGTCTTTTAAAAATTGTCTATGGAAAACACTTCAAAGGATCCGATGTCTTTTAAAAATTGTCCATTAAATATCTGGTACGTAAATGTTTGAGATACTAACACAATAGTTTTTTAAATATACAAATAAGACTCATATATAAAATATGATTTTTGTTAGTGATTTTGATTTTTAAATGTATCTTTAGTTAGTTTAATTTTCAAATATGATTTACATTAGTTAATTTTGTTCATAAAATTACTATGGAGAGAAATATTTGAAAATGTATTTGCAATTATCCTATATTCAAAACTATAATTATAGTGTCTCATATAATCCATATTCATATTTACTCTTAAATCTCTAACCTAACATTTTCACAAAACGACGACAACATTATTATACATTGCATGAGTACATTGAACAACTACATATATAGTTTTTGAGCGGAGATTTATATGAAAACTAAAGTGTTTTGAAGTTTTTATGAGTAAAAATAAAATAATGATTTATTTTTTCTTTATTATTTTTTGTAAATATTTTCGTACAATTATCTCCTTTAATACTATTTTTTTTACGAATACACTTATTTTCTTATTACATTATCTTTAAGTCTCGTTTTCACATATCCAATATAACATTATTTTATTTTCATATTAAATTTTTATTGTATAACACTATCTCATACAATATTATCGATCTTACAGTTGTGTAGTAAATTTTTTCTTTCAAATTGACTTGTATTTTTTTATCCCATAAAATGTCATTTTGTACTGTAGACTCAAGATATTTAAATCGTATAATTTGTGGTATTATATGATCTTCAACTTTCACTTTTAAATTAGAAATGTTTCCCTTTTTGCTAAATCTATATTCCATAAAGAGAAAATATATTTAATCATATATATATATATATATATAGATAAAATATTTTTGATAATTTGAAAAAAAACATACAACAATTTAAACTATGATGACACAAATTTAAAATTATTGTGTCATAATAAATTATATTTAAAAATTAAACTAACAAAAAATACATTTAAAAATCAACTTTGCTAACAAAAATCACATTTTGTATACGTGTCTTATTTTTATATATTAAAAAACTATCGTGGTAATATCTAATTCGTTTAAATATCAAATATTTAATAGACAAATTTTAAAAGACATTGGTTCTTGGGAGTGCTTTCCTCCATCCATCCAAGGACATTGAGAAGGAAAATATTTTTTTTTTATTTCTAAAAATTAAAATAATTATTTGTTTTAAAATTATTTAACCATTTTAGTTGAAATTAATAATAAAATTTTACAAAATATTTATGACAAAAGCAAAAGATTATTTTACCAATTTCCCTGTAATAAATCGTCCTTAATAAAAATGGAGAGTCATGCAATATTAATAAGATGATGAGACTTGAGTGTCGCAGCACGTTTCCCAAACCCAAAGCTGTACCCGCGTAGCAGACAATGATTTCTCCCTCTAACAACACACTCTCTTCGATCACCGATCATCTCACGGATCCGATCTGAAGAATCAAATTCCGACCACCTCGCTTTCAAAAATCAATTCCCCTTTCCCTTTCTAGGGTTTTTGTTTTCTCCCTATTCTCCTTTCTTGCTCCTTGCTATGGAGTTACGCGGCAGAATCGTCTTCGTTTTTCTTCTCCCCGAATTTCGAGAGTACGATTGAATTTCCTCTCTTCTCCGCCGAGAACTGCCTTTTTCTTTCCTTTGAAAAATGGCAGCTTCTCCTGTTAATTTCCTCTTCGGATTCTTGTTACTTTCCATTACATTATGGCTCCTTTTCATGTAAGTCCTCACTTCATTTACTCAATTTTACTACATTAGTTCATTTTTCGTAAATTATATTTCACATGCTTGTACCTTAGGTTTATGTTGAAATCAATTACAGTAGTGTACAGGAGTAGTTAGTTTGTCTTGCATATATAGTTTGGAATGTGTACTAAGTATAGTTGGTTGAGTGAGGGAGCAACACAATCAGTTAGGTGTATAATCAGAGGGGGAGAGTATTATATAGCACTTGTACTACTTTGCCTAATACAAAGAAGTTGGCATGTGAAGACATTGATTCCTACTAGAAAAAAACATAAAATATTGGGAGACAGTGTTTGTGACCTCTTGTATTCATTTTTTAGCAACTTTTCTATTCCTCTTCAAATAGTTTTTATTTTAGTATCCTTCTTCCTTGTTAACCACACTAATAGTTTAAAGAAACTGTAAAAAAGCTAATTGAATAGAAGTGGCAATAGAAACTCCCATTTTTACATGATCCAAATCAAAATTGGCTAAATGATCATTTTTTATTTGGGTTAGGGGAGGGTTAACAAATTCAACTGTCAAGAGAAACAATTCAACGTGGGGATGTCTCTGTAGTGATGTTTGGGATGAAAAAGTAAAACCCAAAGTTTTATTCTCTAATTATATGTCATTGATGATATTTTTGGAGTTCCCATTTTTTTTCTTCACTTTTCTAATGTGCAATTGATGATAACATGCAATGCTTTATGCTTTAAACTTTGTTTTTTCCCTACAAACAATTATTTACAGACTTTGAACCATCTTATTTCTTGATTTTGAATTATGCTTCTTTTTACAGATTTGCTTCTGGGTTATTGGCTTGGATTTTGAGTTGGATTTTGGGAGCATCTGTTGGATTTCGTGTTGGTGGATGGAAATGTTTAAGGGATGTGGTCGTGAAGTTTAAAAAGGTTTATCTTTGCTTTCAATCCCCAAGTTGATTTAATTGTTGGAATTTTGAAGAGCAATTGGGGAATTTTACAGCATTCATTTTATTATGCCATAGTTTGAGAGTGAAGCATGTACTCAATGCTGGGGTATTTTTTGTGATAAATGCTGTAAATTGAATGACAATATTGTTTCATCTCTTACAATTTGTGCAAGTTTTCTCTTAAATAATCTTTTCACACCAAATTTTATCTCAAACTTGCTTCAGCTAATCTTCATTTCATATTTACAGCACTCTCTTGATCCTAGTTAAAATCCTTTATTTTTATTCTACTGAGGTGTCGTCATGGTTATCTCTGTTATCAGATATCTGACTGGTGTCTTTAGGGGCTCATGACAATATTTCTGTTGATTTATAACATGTACAGGGTGCTGTTGAATCTGTATCGGTTGGTGAAATTAAACTCAGCTTACGCCAATCGCTGGTCAAACTTGGTGTGGGTTTCATGTCCCGGGATCCAAAGCTACAAGTGCTAATTTGTGACTTAGAAGTTGTGATGAGGCCTTCAAATAAAAGCCCAGGGAAGAAGAAAACTCGGAAATCTCGTGCTTCAGGAAGAGGAAAGTGGATGATTGTAGGCAATGTTGCAAGATATTTGTCAGTTTGTGTGACTGATTTTGTTCTGAAGGTGCACATCCTCTTAAAATTGCATTGTTCTGCTTGTATGGTCAAATACAGGCTGACGCTTGTTGTCATATACTGTGGTGTGTAACTGTAGAAGAATTTGTTGAAAAACATTTTTAGATCATCCAATTTAATGATATATTAATGAATAAAATAAAGTTTAACAACACAGCTTAGGCTAAATTATATTATATTATTTTCGTTTGTTATTTCTTTTTGGATCTTATTATAATATTTTTGTTCATTGAGAATCTCTGTCGAACATTGCAGATGCCAAAATGTACTGTTGAAATCAAGGAATTGAATGCGGATATATCTAAAGATGGTGGATCAAAGTCAAGTTTGTTAGTTAGACTACAAATATTACCTATTCTTGTTCACATTGGTGAGCCGCGGGTTAGTTGTGACCAGTTATCTAATTTAAGTGGTGGAGGATGCAGTTCTTCGTACCAGGCATCCATTGCTTCTATAGAAAGGTCTTCTGCCCCTTTTATCTGTGAAAAGTTCTCGGTCTCTAGTGAATTTGGGCATGATAGGTATATTTCTTCTTTCCATTCATTTTTTAAAATATTGACCAGCCCTTGTTAGAATGCTGGTTGGAGTAGAGGAAGTAGATGTGTATAACATGATCTAGAGTTGGTTTGGATTTCAGTTTGGAAGGGTTTAAACATACATTTTAGTAAATTTAAAATGACATCCTCAAACACTAGGCTATCATGTGGTGTTTAACCATTATAGTTTGAAAAAACCAGTATTTTCCTGGAGAAACTACAACCATTAGGGAGACTACCATTTACTATGAGAATATAATGCAACACTTAGTTATGCACTAAATTGATAAAAATAGACCCATTATTAAAATGCCAAATCAACTGTCGGTTTCTATTGGTTTGGTTCCCAATTCTGGTGGTGCACCATATGTACTAAAGAAATTTTCCAATTACATAATCTGTCAAGTGGAACTTCCTTTTGAATCTACACCCATTATTTGTCATCTATTGATTTGCTGTTTTTGTATTTTTTACCTTTGTATTTGGCTTGCCTGACTTCAACTTGGATAGTCTTAGTCTCACTATTTTGTATTGCTGCTAGGTTAAATTTTGTCTTTCTTACTTTTGGACACAGGGAAGTGGGTATAATTATCAAGAATGTGGACATTTCCAGTGGAGAGGTCACTTTGAATTTAAATGAGGAGTTGCTTTTGAAAAGCAAGAGGTCACCAGAGTCTTCTTCTAGCTCTGACAGTGTTACAGGGTCACAAGCTGATTCTGTTGGCACTAAAAAACCATCAAAGAAGCAGCAAAATCTAGCAGCCTTCTCCAAGTACAGTTCTATGTTTCCTGAAAAGGTTGTAACTTAACACATACATCCTATTTTTAATCCATATATTTAATTACTAACAGAGAGAGAAAACAAGCGCAGAAGATAGGAAGTCTTCTCAAACAATAAAAAACAGCTAAACACATAAGAAACATAGCAAGCACATCAACACAATAATCGAAGTTTTTTTACTTCAAAAACGTTGTCTATTGAATTTCGGACTAGCCGAAATAATTTTCCCGTTATGATTTGTTTTTAATTTTGAAGTGACAATTCATTCAGATGTGAAAATATTAGTGCTATCAAATAATTATTCTCGCCTGGGCAAGCATTACTTACATTTTGCGTAAATCTTTTAAGTACATACAGCAGTACTGTAACTG
The DNA here is from genome assembly GCA_037974295.1 of Cicer cuneatum. NCBI lineage: Eukaryota > Viridiplantae > Streptophyta > Magnoliopsida > Fabales > Fabaceae > Cicer > Cicer cuneatum. The sequence goes on from JBBPBO010000004.1 coordinate 72,380,883, forward strand.
TAATAGCCTCAATAGTTTAAAGCTGACAACTGTCAGTAATCAGCACAGCTGGCCGTAGTTATCAGCTAGCTGCATTCTGTTATTTGCTGTTAGATAAGCTATGCAAGTGTGATATTGTAACAGACCTATGATGACCCTCATCCCACACCATGAGCACAACTTGTACACTCAGTTTTTAGTAGATCAATAGAATATCAAACATACTGAAACTTTCTCTCTAATATTCCTGTTTCTCAATAGAATATATTATTTATGTTTCTTCTTTTTTTCTTGTTGGTTTGATTGAGCTTGAATTGTTTTGGTTGTAGTTTAGACTTTGGGTAACTTGGCTGCTCTTGGTGTTTCTTAGAAACAGGATCTCTCACTTGATGTTCCATCCTTTAAATATTTGTTATGGAAAAATATTAGAAGAGAGCACTTATTTGAGAACAAGGTGGAGGAAGGTTTCACAGCCAGACCATGCATCCGAGCATCTAAAAACTAATAATGTAGTTCTGAAAATATAGAGACAGTCAGTCTTTCTCAAATATCAAGGTTTAGTTTATAGGTTGAGGCTACAATGGACTGCCATTATGAATGGTTCACCATAGACCATATATTTTGACCATTATATATACTATTATTTTCAGAATGATTTAAAATACCTTTTTTTAGAATTACAGAAAGACCCTTAGGCTTCTCGTCTAAATAGTATTCTAGAATCTTCTCACACTCCTCTTACCTCTTCCTCCTATCGCTTCTCTAGAGTCTAGACCATCGTACCACCAGCACCACCAGAAACAAATAATCTTCTCGACCAGGGATCTTCAGAACAACTTACTGCCTCTCCCCCACTTTTCTAACTCTGCAAAGACACCACGCCGCAACCCTAAAACCCTAGACTCGATGTCATCCATCAACCACTTATTTCAAAACCATTACTATAGCCATCCTTCTCTCTCAACTATCTATATTCTTCACTTCTCTCCTCATTCCAGAAACCCTCGACAACTTCTCCAAAATGGTGCTTTCATAGCTCCCATTTACATCGTTGTTTGCAACAAAATCCCTCCATCTTCTATCCGGTGCCACAGTGATTGAATTTTCCAGTCACTCAAAGCATTGAGAATGCACAAGTTTTTGTTGTCCTTCTTGTGCAGCAAAGCACTGAGCACACTGAGTTCTCAGTTAATCAGAAAAATGCATTATATCATTGGTTTATCTATCTGGTGGGTTGTGTGGTGTAATGGTGTGTCTTTGTGCAGCTTTTCCCCAACTTTATGCTCTTTATGTGGTGCTTCGGTTATGGGTTTCCTTGTTGTGGATAGGTCTAGTTTTTCAAGCAACTTTCATTTTTTTTTTCAGAAATTTGAAGGGTAGAGAAACTGCATAAGTTATGATCTTGTTGCTTCAAAGTCCTGATTCTGTTACTGTTTATGGCTTGCTGGACAGTAGAATTTGGCTTTTGGGCAATATGTGGTTCCTTCACTTGTAAGTCTCTGAGGTTGTGTTTGTGTCCTTGGTGACTTTTGGTTTCCTTTTAGTAAATTTAATTTGGAAATGTAGGGTCCATTGAAATTCGAAGTCTTTATCCACTCTATGTTGCTTAATTTGATAACAGTTTTGTTTATATTTGTTGGTTTTATTTAATCAAAAGTAGCATTCAAGATGGGTTTTAAAATTGTTTTAATGTCAACCGTGAAGCATTTTGTTATTGATAGGTCAACTTCAATCTACCAAAGTTGGATGTGAATTTTGAGCATCGTGAACATGGTCTTTCTATTGAAAACAACATCACTGGTATCCAATTGAAAAGCACCAAATCTCGATCCACTGAGGATGTTGGGGAGAGCACACGCCTTGATTTTCAACTGGAGTTTAGTGAAATTCATGTATGAGTGTGACTGTTAATTTTTGTTAAGCTCTTGTGATATGATTTCTACTTTGCACTTTGTTTTGTTTCTTGCTGACAAGTTTTCATTTGCCTTAATAATATTGCAGCTTCTTAGAGAAGCTGGTTCTTCCATCCTGGAGATATTAAAGTTGGATTTGGTTTCTTTTGTGTATATCCCAGTTCAGGTAAGTTATTTACAATATATAGTTATAAAGTAGCCTTTGCATGTCAAGATTCAAAAGGAAAGGAATAGAAAACTGGAAACTGTAAAATGGATTATGTAGAAAAAAGTGGTAGAATGCTGTTATAATTTTATTCTTCAGTCTAAGCTGGTATAAATAGAGAGAATACAAGTAATTCTCTTCCTTGAATCAAGGAGATATTTTACAGAAATAAAAACAATACTTATCATATTATAAAAATAGAAAATCTGCACATAAAATTCTCCCACACACCCCCGCCCCCCTCAAGTTGGTGCATAGATATCTATCATGCCCAATTTGCTTATCAAATGTTCAAAGATGGGTCTTCTCAAGCTCTTAGTTAAGATATCTGTAGTTTGTTGACTTGAAGTCACAAAAAGTTGACATGATTCCAGCATCCAATTTCTCCTTTATGAAGTGACGATCAATCTCAATATGCTTGGTTCTATCATGCTGAACTGGGTTGTTAGCAATGCTAATGGCGGCTTTACTGTCAGAGTATAACTTTAATGGAAGTTCAATTTTCATCTTAAGGTCCACCAATACTTTATAAATCTACAACCCTTCACGAATTCCTTGAGCCATTACCCTAAACTCGGCTTCTGCACTACTTCTTGTAACAACTCCTTGTTTTTTGCTTTTTCATGTCACAAGATTTCCCCAAACATAGGTATAATATCGAAATGTTGATCTCCTGTCTGTGACCGAACATGCACAATCGGCATCAATAAATACAAACACATTTCTTTCACTAGTCTTCTTAAAAAGTAGACCTTTTCCTGGATTGCTCTTTAGACATCTCAATATTCTATAGACTGCCTCAAGATATTCTTCATAGGGAAAATGCATAAATTGACACACAACACTGACTGAGAAGGCAATGCCAGGTCTAGTGTGAGACAAGTAAATTAGCTTACCCACCAACCTTTGGTATCTTCCGGTGTCAACTGGAACACTTCTTTCCCCCCACAGTTTTACATTAGGGTCTATGGGGGTGTTAGTTGGCCTACAACCACTCGTTCCTGTTTCTTTTAATAAATCTAGAATGTATTTCTGTTGTGAAACCACAATTCTATTCTTTGATCGAGCAACCTCCAGACCAAGAAAGTTTCTCAAGGATCCCAAGTCTTTGATTTCAATGTTTGTAGCTAGTTCCTTTTTTACTCTAGCCATTTCAATTATATCATCTCTTGTGAGGACAATATCATCAACATAAACAATTAGGACAACAATTTTTCCATTAGATTAGAATTTCGTGAATAATGTATGATTAACTTGTCCGTGAGTATATCCTTGTTTCTTCATAGATTGAGAGAACCTTTCAAACTATGCTCTTGGCGATTGTTATAAATCATAAAGTGACATTTTCAACTTGCACACTTGTAAACCAAATTGGTCTTCAAAGCTTGAAGGACCATCCATGTATACTTCTTCTTCTAAATCACCATTGAGGAAAACATTTTTAACATCCGATTGATGTAGTGGCCAATCAAGATTAGCTGCAAGAGATAAAAGTATTTTGACAGTGTTCAATTTTGCAACCAGAGCAAATGTCTCTGAGTAGTCTATGTCATAGGTCTGAGTGAAACCCTTAGCCACCAAAGGAGCCTTATATCTTTCAATTGAGCCATCAAAATTATACTTTCCAGTAAACATCCACTTACATCCTATGGTGTTCTTACCTTCTGGTAGTGTCATAACATTCTAGGTTTTGTTCTGCTCAAGAACTCTCATCTCTTCCACTCACGACTGAACAATTAGAAAAACTTTACAAAATTCTCGAACCTCAAACATCTGGTAATTTTGTAGCCCAAAGAGGTAATTATGCCCTTCTTAGTGTTAGTCCCAACCGTACTTGGATAGTAAATTCAGGTGCGACTGATCACATGACAGGTGGCTCTTTTTCGGTCATTGCAGAAAATGTTCGATTGTGTTATCCCCAATACTAACCCTTAAAGATGTCCTACACATTCCAAACTTATCTTGTAGTTTATTGTCTGTCAGCAAACTGGTCCAGGATAAAAACTGTCAAGCTAATTTCTCTCACTCTCATTGTGTCTTTCAGGGTTTGAACTCAGGAAAAATGATTGACTGTGCTAACGAGAGTGGAGGACTCTACTACTTTGACATTGGATCACAACAACCTTCCAAACCATAGTTCTTGTTCTAAGACACCCCAACAAAATGAGGTTGTTGAAAGGAAAAACAACCACTTATTATAGGTGGCTCGAGTCTTGTTTTTCTCTGTGTTTTAGGGTACAACTAGGTTAAAACAAGAGGGAAGGATAATTTCTTATTATTGTTGAAACGGAAACAGTACAAACATATATATACAATGCTGACAACTATCTAATGAATGCAGAGAATAAAGGAAAAATAAATTAGGAAATAAATCAAATTAGAGTGATTTGATTCTTTCCCAAAATACAAATAAACTTAAATAGAAAATCAACTAATAAACACAATCATATCAGATCAGATTGCTATATGTCAACACCCCCCTCAAGTTGGTGCATATATGTCTAGCATGCCCAACTTGTTTACAAGAAATTCGAAGCTGGGCCTGAACTGACCTTTGGTAAGGATATCAACAACTTGTTGTGAATAAGGGACAAAAGGCATGCAAACCAGACTTGCATCTAGTTTCTCTTTTTTAAATGTCTATCAATTTCAACATGTTTGGTTCGGTCTTGTTGAACAAGATTTTGAGAAATACTAATTGTTGCCTTGTTTTTGCAATAATGCTTCATTGGAAGAGTTATAGGAAGTTTAAGCTCTTCTAAGATTCTTTGAAGCCATAGGATTTCACAAACACATTGGGCCATTGCCCTATATTCTGCCTCAGCACTGCTTCTAGCTACTACATTTTGTTTCTTGCTCCTTCAAGTAACTAAGTTTTCCTAAACAAATGTGCAGTAACTAGATGTTGACTTTCTATCCGTGATGGACCCTGCCCAATCTGCGTCAGTAAATACCTCAATGCCTTGTTGTTCAGTTTTTTTGGAAAAATAGTCTCCTTTCAGGGGAACTTTTGAGATACCTTAGAATACAGTAAACAATCTCTAAATGTTCTTCGTGAGGTGAGTGCATAAACTGTCGTACTAAGCTAACAACAAAGGCTATATTTGAACGAGTATGAGATAGATAAATTAGTCTTCGTACTAATCTTTGATACCGAGATGTATCCATTGGATCACCACTGCCATCACTACCAATTTTCTGATTAAGATCTATTGGAGTATCAACTGGCCTACAACCCATCATCCCGGTTTCTTTTAGAAGATCTAAAATATATTTCTGTTGTGATACAACAATCCCTTTCTTTGATCTTGCAACTTCCATTCCTAAAAAATATTTTAAAGACCCAAGATCTTTAATTTCAAACTCAGCAGCAAGAGATGCCTTCAAATTTTTTATTTCATTAATATCATCTTAGTGATAACAATATCATTTATATAAACGATAAATATAGCCATTCTACCTTCAGAAGAATGTTTCACAATCATGGTGTGATCGCTTTGACACTGAGAATATCCCTCTTCTTAACAAATTGGGTGAATCTTTCAAATCACGCTTGAGGTGACTATTTCAAGCCATAAAGAGACTTATGAAGCTTGCAAACCTTTTGGTTGAATTTAAATTCAAACCTTGAGGGTGAATCCATATAGACTTCCTCCTCTAAATCTCCATTTAAAAACACATTTTTTACGTCTAGTTGCTATAATGGCCAATCCAAGTTAACGACTAAAGATAAAAGAACTCTAATGGTGTTAAGTTTTGCAACAGGGGCAAAAGTTTATGAGTAATCAATACCATAAGTTTGTGTAAAGCCTTTGACAACTAGCCTGGCCTTATACCTCTCTATTGATCCATTAGTCTTGTGTTTTATGGTGAACAACCATTTGCACCCCATAGTTCTCTTTCCTCTAGGTAGATCCACCTCTTTCCAAGTTTGATTTTTTACAAAAGCACTCATCTCCTCAGATCCACCTCTTTCCATGTTTGCTTCTTTCCACTTAGCTTGTTGTGTATCTCTTTGGATCTTTGTTTTTGTCAGTTCACAAATAAAAGTTCTAAAAGTGGGGGACAATTTGTCATAAGATATAAAGTTAGAGATATGATGTTTTGTACATGCTCTTGTCCCTTTTCTAACAACAATGGGTAGACTAGAATCATCAAAGGTAGGTTCTAAAGGGACAAAATCACTGGGAACAGGTTCAGCAAAGACTAGATTATTATGTGAAGGTGCAAACCCGAGAAGGGGAGGTTGAATTGTGTTTGACTAACTTGAATACTTTTTCTGTTTTTGCAGTTTTAAAACAAAACTTGATGTATGAATAAAACAGAGTTAGCAGCGGATATAAAGTAAAAATAAAAACACAATTTTATACTGGTTCACCGTTAACGAGGCTACGTCCAGTCCCTTCACCTTGAAGGATTTCACTAATTCAAAACTTTAAATTACAATAGTTCCACTGACCCTCCAATTCATTCTTCTCAAACAGTCTAACAATCCTAGACTCTTGAGGAATGCAGCACCTTAACTTCTTTTATAGATGTGAATTCGGGTCTCTTCCAAGCTGAAATTCGAGCTGTATCTTGCTGGATTCTCTTGCAGAAATAACTTGGCCAATCGGGTTTCATATAAATAAAAAACATATCTTTTTAGCTCCAGATTTGCTTTCAAAAATAACTTTGACCAATCCTGACTTTAATTAATTCTGAACCAAATCTTCCTTCCCGCCAATAGCTTTTGAACTCCCATACGACTTCACTTTATTTTTGTAACAAATCTTTTTAATACTTTGATCAAATTTAATTAAATCTCCACCGATTATCATCATGATTAATTCTGGACCTTTTGATCTTCTGCTCTCGTCCACATCTAGACCATACTAAGTGATCTGCTGTGATCCTCTGATTTCGGCCAACCATGGATCGCACTTTCTAATCTTTTGATCTTCTGATCTCGGCCAACCTGAACTTGCAAACTGATCTGCTGTGATCCTCTGATCTCGGCCAATGTTGGACCACACGTTCTGACCTTCTGATTTCTGCCAACACTGGGCCATGGTCTGATCTTCTGATCTCGGCCAACACTGGGCCATATTCTTAAATCTGGACTATTGATCTGAACCTTTTCTCTCTGATCTGGACCAATTCTAAACTGGGTCTGGATTGAACTGAAATTAAATCTGGATAAATGATATTTCAGTCTGGACATTTTACCTTCTAATTTGGATCAGGTTTGGATCAAATCTGGACATCATGTCTTCTGGTCTGGACTTAGTTTCATACCCTGAACCATGTTATCTTCTGGTCTGGGTCAAATCTGGATTGAATCTCTTGTTCTGGACCCACTAATTTATCCTCTGATTAAGTTGCCAGGCCATCTTCTGGTCAGAATAACTTCTGGACTAAGTCTGACTTATGATTCGTTCTGGTCTGGAACAAGTCTCCCTCTGGCAGGCTTCCTTCTGGTATGGTCCAGGTCTCCCTCTGGACTTTGCTTCCTTCTGATCTGAGCCAATAAAGATATCCTCTGGTGGTGTTTTGACATCCTGGTGTATCCTCTGGTAATTTCAGGATGCATTATCTGGTGACTTTTGGTGGTGTATCCTCTGATAACTTCATCTTTTGGTGGCATTTTAATATAGTAATTCAAGGTACAAAATAAGATTAAATGGAGTGTTTTTGTAAACATCAAAATCCTAAGTACTTAGAACCAACTTGATTCCAACATTATGATCCTTGGATGTTTGGTAGTGTTGAGGTTCTCTTCTGTAAGACACTTTTTTCCTCAAGTATACTGGTCAAAGGGTTGGATACCTTTGTTACCAATTTCAAACTATATCTTTCTCAACTTCTGGTTTTGTCAATACATTTTCTTGAATATCATGTTCATGGCTTTCTTGACTAGATTCACCCAATGATTTTGTTTTGTTACTTTCCTCAATTTCTAGTATTTTCAAATAGGATTCTGTTATGTTACTTTTCTCACACTCAGTTATTTCCAAATTGTTTAGAAAATCCAGATTTGCAATTTTTAAATATTAAACATCGTCTTCTTCTATTATCCCCCCTTGAAGATGACTACCAAAGATAGGAGTTTTTTTCAAAGAAAGTGGCGTCCATAGTCACAAAAATCTTTTTGGAAATAGGTTCAAAACGTTTTTATCCTTTTTGGTTGGATGCATAGCCAATAAACACACATTTTCTTGCTTTAGGCTCAAGTTTTCCTTGATTCAGATCATGAATATGAACAAAAACAATACATCCAAATATCTTTAGGGGTAGAGTGTATGAAAGTTTATTATTAGGAAATAGACTTGTGAAAACATCAAACAGAGTTTTGTAATTTAAAATTTTAGTAGGCATCCTATTTATCAAATATGCTCTAGTGAGAATTGCTTCTCCCCAAAGATACTTTGGATCCTTATTTTGAAACAAAAATGCCCTAGCAACTTCAAAGAGATGTTTATTTTTTAGGGTTTAGGGTTTTAAAATCTAGGTTGGGCCTAATTCATAACTCGCCATTCAAAACTTACTAGTATGGTGAGAGTTGTCTGCCACTTTTAAACACTTTTTAGGCCATACTTCATCTACTGTGGGGCTCTCAACTCTGCCCTTTGCGTCCAGAATTGGACATATGGAGTGTGACCCGAGGGGTTTGATAGTGGACAACTTAACAAATCTTGGATAGGCTCTAGTACGATCTTAATTTGGGTTGAGCCTAACTCAACTCTTCAAAACTAGCTTGTAAGGCGAGGGATGTCTCCTACTTATGAACACTTTTTCAGGCCATATTTCATTCAATGTGGGACTCTCAACAAATAGTATTGGATATATGATTGAAGGATGACATGATACAATACTCTAATATGGAATGCACTAGATCCACAATTGACCCTGACATTCTAACAAAGAAGATTGGAAAAAACAATTACAAGGAGGATTAAATAAAGGAACTGAGGTGCCAAAATAAAAACATAAGTTTCAAGAAAGTTGGAACTTATTTATTCTGGGTCCACAGAAAAGTGGAACTTTAAATGTTGCTCATGTTTTTCTTTTTCACACACTGCTCAAGTTTTTTTTTTTGGGGGATATGTTTGTGTTGTGTATTTTCATATGGTGCTTGCAAAATCCTTTTTGTATTTGATGTGGTAACTTATTGTTCTTAATTATTATTGTTATTGGGGATTCTTCCTCTGTATCAGCCAATTTCACCTGTTAGAGCTGAAACTGAAATCAAGCTAGGAGGCACTCAGTGCAACCTCATAATGAACCGGTTAAAGCCTTGGTTTCTCCTTCACTCGTCGAAGAAGAAAAAAATGGTACTTAGAGAAGAAGCTACTGTTGTTGTAAAGCCACAATCAACTGATGGTAATATCATCATGTGGACATGCAATGTCTCAGCTCCTGAGATGACAATAGTCCTTTTCGATATGGTGGGTTCACCAGTGTATCATGTAAGTATTGTCTTTATTTGTGCCTTCTTTAATATAACAGGTTGCTAAAAAGTGTTAGAAAATTGAAACGTTTCTTGGAAAATGTTTCCACTGGATGGTAAAACAGTAAAAGTATGGCTAGTGTAATTTCTACTATGATTTTAATTTTTGTTTGGGATCTTCAGGTATAACTAGGTAAGCAGAGCATATAAGTTTGAATCTTATCAAGCCCATTGAATAAAATGAGAACATTAACATATATCCTGAACTGATCATTTATTTGAATTCAAAACATTATTCTGTGATGTTTTCTGGGACATGATTGGAAAATCATAACTAGTAAAGTATTAACTGTAAACTGGCTTTCAAGAATGAGTCGAGTCTCTTAATGTCTCTTCTTTTTTTAATATTTACTTTTTAGGAGGATATTTTCTTAACAATAGATGCACTAACATCAAGGAATCATAAGCTTAATGATCAAATCATCTCAATATTTTCTTATTTTTTTATTTTGGGATATTAGAAGATAGAATATTGTAAAAATTACTTGTAGTAAAGCCTATTGAAGAATACAATCCTCCTAAAATCACAATGGAAGTATGAAACAAAATTTTTGAGATTTTGATCTTTAAGCGGATACTTTTTTATGCTATTGCATTCCGTAGTCCTCTTATTTTCCCCGCCTTTTATCTTCGATAAAACATCTTATATATAAGAACAAAAATAGTGTGACATTATTTAATGCTTTGAGTTGCAGTGCTGCTGGGTTTCTTCTCATACGATTTCAGTCACCTTTAAAAGAAGCAAGGTGTTAGAGTGGAGGCTTTGAGTGAGCCTAATAGAGTAATATTTTCTTTGGCTTTATTAAGCATGGAATCAATAATTTTCGAGTTGAGTGTTGTGAAGTTCAGGTTGCAGTTGTCAGGCCTTGGTTTGTAATGAACTTCTAGAAGTAAACGTGAACCTTTTCCCAAACTTCGAATGTCTCAATGCAACCAGTAAATCGAGATTGAATTGTGGTCCTCAACAAAGACTGCAACCAAGAAATGGCTGAAGATCAAGAGGCTCTGACACATCATGAACTTTAGAGAAAACATAAAGAAACTGAAACTAATAAATCTGAAATTGATTGAAATGAATTCTTGAACCTCTCTGTGCAACACTGGAAATATATAGGCAGAGTCCAGATGCAGCTGTTATTGACAGTTGTATAAGAGTTAGTTAAAACTTAACACTAACCGCAACTATACTATTACTGACAACATTCTAACTATACTACTACTTACAGCATTACTATTACAGAGTTATATAATTTATTGGGGTTTGTTTTGCACGTTTGAAATTGAAATTCCTTTCATTTATTTTATTATACATCCAATACTGATAATGTTGGTTACAATTCTGTCCATTAAGGGACAGCTGTACAGTTTTTTAATCATAAAGATATTCTCTTACCATTATAATATCTTTCTTTATTGTAATTAATTGAGTTAATTAGGATTTAATTAGCTTTCTCATTAAGTTGTACTCCCTAGGCTATTTATACCATTTGTATTTGTACAAAATCAATAAGAAACACAATATTTTCACATGGCATTAAAGCTACAGTTCTGATCCGATAAAAAAAAAATTAGGTTTTCTCATGGAAGAAAAACAGAGCAGTTCAAGCAGCCTAGATGCTAACCCTAAGGCAGCAGCAAATGGAAACACCACTAGTCATCATGAAACAATTATCATTACTAGCTACAAACTCAATGGGCAAAACTACACACAGTGGTCTAGATCTGTCCGCATCTTCCTCCAAGGAAAAGGAAAGGAAGACTACATCACTGGCGAGGCTAAGCAGCCAAATAATACTGATCCAAACCATGAAAAATGGAAACTTGAAAACAGTCTTGTTATGACATGGTTGCTCAACTCCATGACTAATGAGTCTGGTGAAAATTTCATGTATTATGACACTGCTGCAGAAATATGGAAGGCAGCCAAGGAGACCTACTCAAATGTGGACAACACCTCAGCCATATTTGAGATCAAAAGTCTCTTACACAATCTTCGGCAAGGAGATTCTTCGGTCACCGAGTACTATCATACACTCACAAAATACTGGCAGCAACTTGACATCTATGCAAACATAGAGTGGAAGTGCATAGATGATGACAAAATCTACAAGAAATTGGTCGAGAAGGACAGAAACTTTCAGTTCCTATTGGGACTGAATAAAAATTTGGATGAAGTGAGAGGGAGGATTCTTGGAACTAAGCCTCTCCCTAGCATTCGTGAAGCATTTGCAGAAGTGAGAAGGGAAGAAAGCAGAAGGAAAATCATGTTGGGAAGTCAAAGTGCAAGTTCAAACATTGAAGGCTCTGCACTTGCAGTAAGAGGTCCACCAAAGAGAGGTAGAGGATGGTGCGATCACTGCAAGCGACCTGGACATACGAAGGAAACTTGTTGGGTGCTTCATGGAAAACCCACGAATCTAAAACCACGATTCAAGGACGTGCGCGGATATGCTGCTGTTGATGAAAGTAAGTCCAAAAACATTGCAGAGGCCAGTCCTTTCAACAAAGAACAAATAGAGATGTTGCAGAAATTGATGCAACCGGCACTGCAAAACACTAGTACATCTTCTTCCACTGCTACATTTGCCCAAAAAGGTAATTTTTCTGCGGCCCTTCATGTAAATCACCAGGAAACAAACTCTTGGATTGTTGATTCTGGTGCCTCGGATCACATGACTGGGGACATCAATGTATTTAGTAAATACACTCCATGTCAAGATGAATCTTTTGTCCGGATAGTAGATGGTACCACCTCCAAGGTAGCTGGTAAAGGTTCGTGGTTATCTCTAAAGATATTACTCTTGATTCAGTTTTACATGTTCCTAAACTAGATTGCAGTCTATTGTCTATCTGTAAATTAACCAAAAACTTAGGATGTGTTGCTAAGTTCTTACCACATTTGTGTGAATTTCAGGATATGAATTCGGGGAGATGATTGGCAATGCTGAGGAAAGTGCAGGCCTTTACTTCCTTAAAATTGAAGACCAAAATAAGAGATCCTACAAGGCTGCCTCATGTGTTCATCAAAGAATGATAATGATGTAATGTTATGGCATTATCGCCTAGGACACCCAAATTTTATGTATTTGAAAAAAATGTTTCCAACTTTATTTAATAAAAATTCTGGTTCTTTCAAATGTGAAGTGTGCGAATTAGCCAAACACACCAAATCCCATTATTCCATACAACCTTATAAGCCGTCTAAACCTTTCGCACTCATTCATAGTGATGTGGGGGGACCTTCAAGAGTAAGCAATGTTAGTGGATCAAGGTGGTTTATTACCTTTATTGACGACCATACAAGAGTCACTTGGGTGTTCCTCATGAAAGAAAAATCAGAAGTTGGGAGTATATTTGAGAACTTCCATAAAATGGTCCAAACTCAATTTCAAAGCAATATTCAAGTACTAAGAACTGATAATGGAGGGGAGTACTTCCACCACACCCTTGGTAGTTACCTTAACAAAAATGGCATTATACATCAAACATCATGCTCATACTCTCCACAACAGAATGGGACAGCAGAGAGGAAAAATAGGCACCTATTGGAAGTCACTCGAGCCCTTATGCTGTCCATGAACGTACCTAACCATTTTTGGGGAGATGCAGTCCTCTCCTCATCCTACCTAATAAATAGAATGCCCTCCAAAACGCTCAACCTAAACACACCACACCAAACCCTCTTGTCCCTTTATCCTTCGACCAAACTCCTCACAAATCTTCCACCGAAGATTTTTGGATGTACTGCCTTTGTACATGACCAAAAGCCTAACCTTAATAAGTTGGACCCGAAAGCCATCAAGTGTATCTTCTTGGGATACTCTCCTACCAAGAAAGGATACAAATGCTACTGCCCCCAAAAAAGACGAATCTATCACACTATGGATGTTACCTTTTTTGAAGACAAGACCTTTTATCCCAAAGTTGGCATTCAGGGGGAGAAAGTTACAATTGATGAACACCAACCTTGGGAAATTACAATACCAGAATCTGTCCCACATGAACCTGTCTTAACCACCCCATCAGAATCTGTCCAAATCACTAAAAACACAGAATCTGTCCCAATAATTGTTGAACCTGAACTGCACCAGCAAACAACCACTCTTGAGGTTACCAAGCCAACAAATGGAGCATCAACAATTGGTCCAAAAGGAAAATCAAATGGAGGAAAAGAACTGCAAGTATACATAAGGAAGAAGAACAAGTAGCAAACCTTTGAGAAAGTAGAAGCATGCACTCTTCCAAAGCAGAACCAAGACTCAATCCAAAAAGGTAGTAAGGTCTTGTATCTGATAATGTCACTAATGACCAAGACTTAGACTTACCTATTGCTATGAGAAAGGGAGTAAGGTCTTGTACCAAACACCCAATTGCAAACCATGTTTCTAGTGAAAAATTATCGCAGGGGTACAGAAACTTCATCAGCTCTGTGGACAGCATCGAAATTCCTCAAAACTTTCATGAAGCTGTTCTAGTTCCAGAATGGAAGGCTGCTGTAATGGAAGAAATTAAGGCACTTGAAAAGAATGACACATGACAGCTCTCCCACCTACTAGAGGGGAAGAAGACAGTTGGATGCAAATGGATATTCTCGGTAAAATACCATGCAGATGGGAGTGTAAACAGGTACAAAGCTCGGCTGGTGGCAAAAGGATTCATCCAATCCTATAGGGTGGATTATGAAGAAACCTTTGCACCTGTAGCAAAGTTGCATTCAGTTCGTGTACTCCTTTCTCTGGCAGTAAATTTGGATTGGCCACTTCACCAGTTAGATATAAAAAATGCTTTCCTAAATGGTGAACTTGAAAAAGATGTCTACATGAGAATACCACCTGGACTTGAGACATCAGAAAATTCAGGCAAGGTATGTAAACTCAAAAGATCACTATACGGACTCAAGCAATCCCCTCGGGCTTGGTTTGATAGGCTCACACGAGTAGTTAGGATGCATGGCTTCTCCCAATGTCAAACTGACCACACAATGTTCTTAAAGCATTCAAAAGAAGGCAAGGTAACCACCCTCATTGTCTATGTGGATGACATTATTATTACAGGTGATGATTATACTGGAATTGAAGGACTGAAAATGATTCTAGCTAAGGAATTTGAAGTCAAAGATCTTGGTCGATTAAGGTATTTTTTGGGAATGGAAGTGGCACGGTCCAAACATGGAATCTATTTATCTCAAAGGAAATATATACTTGACTTACTTCAAGAAACAGGGATGTTAGGATGCAGGCCTACAGACACACCTATGGAATCCAATGTGAAAGTTGGAGAGGAAAAGGAGAGTCCACCTACTGACAAAGAAAGGTATCAAAAATTGGTTGGGAAACTTATCTACCTAACCCACACACGACCAGATATTGGTTTTTCTGTTAGCATGGTTAGCCGCTACATGAATGACCCGAGGGAGGCTCACATGAAAGCAGTTAACCGCATCCTGCAATATCTAAAAAAGGCACCAGGGAAGGGGCTGCATTTCAAGAAGGATACAAGCAGGAAAATAGAAATATTCACTGATGCAGATTGGGCAAGCTCAGTGACTGATAGGAGATCAACCAGTGGGTATTGCTCCTTTGTATGGGGCAACTTAGTGACATGGAGAAGTAAGAAACAATCTGTGGTTGCTAGAAGCAGTGCAGAAGCTGAACTTAGGTCCATGGCACATGGGATTTGCGAGGGGATGTGGCTGTAAAGGATGCTGGCAGAACTACATGTTTACACTGACCATGAAGTAAGCCTATTGTGCGATAACAAAGCTGCCATAAGCATTGCTAAAAATCCTGTGCAACATGACAGAACAAAGCATGTGGAAATTGATAGACACTTCATCAAGGAAAAAGTTGACAATGGGCTAATTTCTCTCCAGCACACACCTTCAAGCCACCAAATTGCTGATATCTTGACCAAGGCACTTCCTAGAGCCATCTATGAAAACTTAAGATTCAAGTTGGGCATGATTGATATCTATGATCCAACTTGAGGGGGAGTGTTGGTTACAATTCTGTCCATTAAGGGACAGCTGTACAGTTTTTTAATCATAAAGATATTCTCTTACCATTATAATATCTTTCTTTATTGTAATTAATTGAGTTAATTAGGATTTAATTAGCTTTCTCATTAAGTTGTACTCCCTAGGCTATTTATACCATTTGTATTTGTACAAAATCAATAAGAAACGCAATATTTTCACAGATAACACTTGAGTTCTATTGTTTTAGATGTAGTTATCCTTGTTTTGTTTCCTTTTAAGTTAATTGTGCAAAGATATTGACATCAGTTTTAATGCTTTCCAATTCTAGGGTTGCTCACAATCATCACATCTGTTTGCAAACAACATTTCTAATACGGGGACTACAGTGCATGTTGAACTTGGAGAGTTAAATCTCCACTTGGCTGATGAATATCAAGAGTTCTTTAAAGAAAGTGTTTTTGGTGTGGAATCCAATTGTGGCTCCATTATGCATATTGCAAAGGTTAGTTTGGATTGGGGGAAAAAAGACATGGAATCGTCTGAAGAAGATGGTGCTAGGCTAGGCTTATCGGTTGATGTGACTGGAATGGGAGTTTATCTAACTTTCAAGCGTATAGCGTCACTCATATCAACAGCCATATCATTTCAAGCTCTATTAAAAAGCCTATCTTCCTCAAAGAAAAAATCGACTCAGAACCGGGGACGTTTGACAAAACCTTCAGGAAAGGGAACTCAGATGTTGAAATTCAATCTTGAAAAGTGTTCTGTATATGTTTGGGGTGAGACAGGGTTGGATAATGCAATTGTTCCTGACCCTAAGCGAGTTAACTATGGTTCACACGGTGGTAGAGTTATTATAGACGTCTCAGCAGATGGCACCCCACGCAATGCTCACATAATGTCCACTATTTCCAATGAATACCAGAAGCTTAAGTACTGTGTTTCTCTTGAAATCTTCCAATTCAGTTTGTGCAGGAAC
The DNA here is from genome assembly GCA_037974295.1 of Cicer cuneatum. Lineage (NCBI taxonomy): Eukaryota > Viridiplantae > Streptophyta > Magnoliopsida > Fabales > Fabaceae > Cicer > Cicer cuneatum. The sequence goes on from JBBPBO010000004.1 coordinate 72,397,425, forward strand.
AAAGAAAAACAATCAACACAGATCGAGCTTGAAAGAGCCAGATCTATCTATCAGGAATATATGGAGGAAAATCGGCCAGTGACAAAGGTGGCATTGTTTGATATGCAAAATGCTAAATTTGTACAGAGATCTGGTGGCCTAAAAGAGATTGCTGTCTGTTCTCTTTTCAGTGCTACTGACATAACTCTTAGGTGGGAGCCTGATGTACATCTATCACTAATGGAACTTGTACTGCAACTGAAGTTACTGGTACATAATAGCAAGCTTGAACACACGAGGGATGTGTCTAATGTTCGTGATACTAATTGGAAACAAGAAGCTACCACTGAATCAGGGCATCTTGAAAAGCAGAAGAAGAAAGAATCAATTTTTGCTGTTGATGTAGAAATGTTAAGTATTTCAGCTGGGCTAGGAGATGGAGTTGATGGTATAGTTCAAGTGCAGTCAATTTTCTCTGAAAATGCTCGTATAGGAGTGCTCCTTGAAGGACTTATACTTTGTTTGAACGGGGCTAGGATCTTTAAGAGTAGTCGAATGCAAATTTCACGAATTCCTGGTGTATCTGCTAGTGCATCTGATGCAAAAGGGCATGTGGTCACGACATGGGATTGGGTAATCCAAGGTCTTGATGTGCACATTTGCATGCCATACAGATTGCAATTGCGTGCCATTGATGATGTGATTGAGGATATGTTACGAGGTTTGAAGCTCGTAATTACTGCAAAGAAAAATTTGATTTTTCCCGTGAAGCAAGATAGCTCTAAAGTTAAGAAACCTAGTTCTGTACAATTTGGATGCCTAAAATTTTGCATACGCAAGTTAACTGCTGATATTGAAGAGGAACCAATCCAGGGATGGCTTGATGAACACTATCAGTTACTGAAGAAGGAGGCTGGTGAGTTAGCTATCCGATTGAACTTTTTAGATGAATTTATGTCGAAGGCAAAACATGGTCCCAAATCTACTGACCCCATGAGTTCTTCTCAAGAAGGAAAATTTTCTTTTAACAATGTTGAGGTTGATGTAAAAGATTCTTCTACTGTTGAGTCCATAAGAGAAGAAATTTATAAAAGATCTTTCCAATCATATTACCAGGCATGCAAGAATCTAGTGTCATCTGAATGGTCAGGTGCTTGTGGAGAAGATTTCCAGGCTGGTTTCAAACCCAGTACTTCAAGGACTTCTCTTCTTTCTATATCTGCAATAGATTTAGATGTAAACTTGAAAAAAATTGATGGCGGAGATGCTGGGATGATTGAGGTTCTGAAGAAGCTTGATCCTGTCTGTCTTGAAAATGATATACCATTCTCCCGACTGTATGGGACAAATATCCTCCTAAATACAGGGTCTCTTGTGGTCCAGCTTCGGAATTACACATTTCCTCTTTTCTCTGGAAGTTCTGGTAAATGTGATGGTCGTCTTGTGTTGGCTCAGCAGGTAATAAATATTGAGAGAATTTTAGTTTCCTTTCCTTCCATAGATACCTTTTTAACTCAATGTTGATTGCATATTCCTCTTATTATGTAGTGATGTAATAAATATTGACTCGTACGAGAAATAATCCACAAAATATTAAAACTAGGAAACTGACATCATGGAACAGAGTTTTTTCCCGTCATTTTGTATATTTCTAACTAAGCACCAAAAATAAGCTTAGTTTGATCCTTTATCTTGTAAATGAGCTAACAACACAAGAAATATCCTTGTTTTTTTTTTTTGCATTTCTATGTAAATTGGCATACGAGTAATTGATTCACTCTAGATAAATCCAGAAATTTAATATTGGCATGAGCTTTGAATGGCTATCCTATTACATTCACCTCATCTTTAAAATCTAAATATTTGTTTTTATTGTTTGGCACAGGCAAAATAAGCATGCTTTTTATAGTGGCATCTTATAGTATGACTGACAGCGAAGTATGAGAGTTTCAGCATATATGCTGTTAAAGCTTGCCTTTAAGTTATATCATAGATTAATTACATTTGAATTAACCTGTGGAATAAACTTGAATAAACTGGAATAAAGCTTGCCTTTAAGTTATATCATAGATTAATTACATTTTCTTGTCATTGCACTGCCGTTGAAGTTCTTTAATGTTTTAAAATGTAAATGTAAATAATGGTTCCTCATTTTTCTGTTACTTGTCCTGTTTTTTTTAACCTTTTGGGGGATTAGCTTTACTCTTTGCAGCATTTTTTCCATTCCTTTGTCTTATTTATTTATTTCAACTAGGCAACTAGCTTTCAACCTCAAATATATCAAGATGTCTACGTTGGGAAATGGAGAAAGGTCCGCATGCTACGATCAGCTAGTGGTACTACTCCACCTATGAAGACATACTCAGATTTGCCAATACATTTCCAGAAAGGTGAGGTGTCATTTGGGGTTGGTTATGAACCAGCTTTTGCTGATGTTAGTTATGCTTTCACCGTAGCACTTCGGAGGGCTAATCTAAGTGTTAGGAATCCTGATCCACTTGTTCTGCCACCGAAAAAGGAGCGGAGTTTACCATGGTGGGATGACATGAGAAATTACATCCATGGAAAAGTTTCCTTACTGTTCGCTGAATCAAGATGGAATATTTTGGCAACTACAGATCCATATGAAAAGGTTGACAAACTTCAAATTGTGAGCAGTTCTATGGAACTTCACCAGTCTGATGGACGTGTTTTTGTTTCTGCCAAAGATTTTAAGATTTTGTTAAGTAGTCTGGAGAGTTTGGCAAACCGATATGGTTTCAAAATTCCAACAGGAGTCTCTGGTGCATTTTTGGAAGCCCCTATCTTTACTCTCGAGGTTACAATGGACTGGGAATGTGAATCTGGAGATCCCATGAATCATTATTTATTTGCACTACCAGTTGAGGGAAAAACTCGCGACCGAGTATTTGACCCCTTCAGATCAACCTCTCTTTCTCTTCGATGGAACTTCTCTCTTAGACCCTTACCTCTTTCGTTAGAAAAACATTCCCCACCTTCCAATTCTAGAAATAATACTGAAGTAGGTGCTACTGTATATGATCCTCCTCATGTATCTCAAAATGTTTCACGTGTTTCCCCTACATTTAACTTTGGAGCTCATGATCTAGCATGGATATTAAGATTCTGGAGCTTGAACTACAATCCTCCTCATAAGTTGCGGAGCTTCTCTCGTTGGCCACGTTTTGGAGTTTCGAGAGTTACCAGGTCAGGCAATCTTTCTATGGATAAAGTAATGACTGAATTCATGCTCCGTCTAGATGCCACTCCAGCCTGTATAAAGAACATGCCTTTAGATTATGATGATCCAGCCAAAGGACTGACTTTCACAATGACAAAACTAAAGTATGAACTGTGTTACAGTAGGGGCAAGCAAAAATATACTTTTGAAAGCAAGCGTGATATTCTTGATCTTGTTTACCAGGGTCTTGACCTTCATATGCTCAAAGCTTTCCTAAATAAGGAAGCCTGTGCTAGTGTTGCTAAAGTAGTTAACATGATACTGAAAAGTTCGCAATCTGTATCCACGGAAAAAATCACCTCTGACAAAGGGTACATGACAGAGAAAAATCGTGATGATGGATTTCTGTTGTCATCCGATTACTTCACTATCAGAAGACAATCCTCAAAGGCTGATCCTGCTAGGCTACTAGCGTGGCAAGAAGCAGGAAGAAGAAATGTTGACATGACAAACATACGGCCTGAATTGGAAAATGGGAGTGAAACCGATGAACACATACGGTCTGACCCAAGTGATGATGATGGTTACAGTGTGGGAATAGCTGACGGTCAGCGCGTGTTTGTCTATGGCCTTAAGCTTTTGTGGACTATTGAAAACAGAGATGCTGTTTGGGCCTGGGTTGGTGGCCTATCCAAAGCCTTTGAGCCTCCTAAACCTTCTCCATCGCGGCAGTATGCACAGAGGAAATTAATTGAAGAAAATAAAAAGCATGATGGAGCTGATTTAGGTCAAGATGATGTTTCAAAGTGTCCTCCCACTGGTAAAATTTCTAAGTCTCCCTCTTCTCAGCAAGCAGGTACTTCTGGGTCAATTTCATCTCCATCAAATTCAGTTAAGGCAGACACCTTGTCATCTGGTATGTCTTAAATTATATGCTCTATGAATTTTTGTTAACTGCTATGAATTTGGACATGCAAATTAGATTGGAGACCAGTAACACAAAATAAATAGATAGTTAAATTAAATATACCATCTGTTGCTTCAAATAGTATTGTTGCTTGCAAGAGCATTTCGATTTTGTTATTAAGCATCAAATATTTTCACTGAGTTTTATTTCCACTTTGTTTCGCCTTTTTGGTCTATTGCCAGTTAAGATGGAGAACATAAATGATTCGGATGGAACTCGACACTTCATGGTGAATGTCATTGAGCCACAGTTCAATCTTCACTCGGAGGATGCAAATGTAAGGTTACAATATCTGGGCACTTAAAGCAGCAGTCAGCTTTTGATTTTTTGTTTTATCTTCAGCTCTTTTTTTAATTTAACCCACTCTTGTGGCCCTTTTCTATTTTACTTTCCGTATTGTCAATCAATTTGCTTAGCACCTTGTCTTGTTTTGAACTTATAAATATGTCTTGCTCCTAGTTAATGCAAAGTCTGCTGAGCATTTCGACCAAGTCTGCAGTGGTTCAGCTTGATTAAAATTTAGCATCCCTATTTGGCCCCCCTTATTTTTACTAGACTGGACTGGAGAAAGTAGAAGAGATTAGTAACTTTAGTTTGGTTGGATTTGTTTCCAAAATATGCACTTTCCATGGTTTTGTGTGTGTATTCTTTACTTGGTGAAACAAATAAGTAGACCCAAAAAAATAAGCAAAGCATCTATGAGTAAAGAATCCTGTTGAAAAAAATTTAACACATCTAAGAAAACTTGGATGACAAGTGTGGACTGTTATGATATGGCATGACATGAATCCAATTATCTTGAGAGACAAAATAAAACATTTTTATCATAATTTATTCATTCTAATGTACTAATATAATTTGAGGTTTGGACATGAAATGGCATAGATATGTGTATTTGTAAATTTTTAAAGTGCAATTTGACATAAATGCATCTAATTAAATAAGTGAAAAATAGTAAAATACTTTGGTACACACATAAATGCATTTAATTAAACAAGTGTAAAATAGTAAAATGCTTGAGTAAAACCTCTTTTTTTCCCCCTATATCATTTATGTCTCCAACTCTTGTGTTCTTGCATTTCACTGCTTTGTATCATGGCTGCCACTCCTTTTTTAACCATGCTCGATTGCACCTTGATTCATCAATCCAACAAATATGTAATTATGAAGCAATCAAATAAAAATATATGAAAAGTAAAATAGAGTAGAGATGAAGTACAAATATATTTGAAAATAGGAAACGATGTGAAAAGGTTGTAGTTTCGTAATTATAGAAGTACTTAGTATACCTCTTCTGTTATAACAAATATGTCTATTTACTTGTGATTTGCTAAAATAAAGTGCCATAATTGTCGGTGATTGTTACTTCTTTTACCTCCTTTGGCTTCATTTCTTTATCTGGTATTTTTATACTCTTTCTGATACTGCAGACATAATTCATGCTTTTAAAATAACCTCATATTTTTGACAAACAGGGTAGATTTCTGCTTGCTGCTGTAAGTGGCCGTGTTTTGGCTCGGTCGTTTCATTCAGTCCTTCATGTTGGTTATGAGATGATTGAGAAAGCTTTTGGTGCTACAGACGTACATATCAGTGAATACCAACCTCAAATGACATGGAAAAGAATGGAGTTTTCTGTTATGTTGGAGCACGTACAGGCACATGTCGCACCCACAGATGTTGATCCTGGAGCTGGATTGCAGTGGCTTCCGAAAATTCTCAGAAGCTCTCCAAAAGTAATGCGTACAGGTGCTCTTCTCGAGAGAGTTTTTATGCCTTGTGATATGTATTTTAGGTACACAAGGCACAAAGGCGGCACTCCAGAACTGAAAGTGAGCTATTTTATACATAAGCTGTAAACATACAAATGTCTTTTTTCCCCTACCAAATGCATATATTTAGAGATATGCATATTTTAGAAAAGTTTGTTTCCCTAGTTAGTAAATGTCATTTCTCATGGCTATCAATACTCTATTGTAAATACTTTAGTTTAATAAATAATTCTATTGCAGGTGAAGCCCTTGAAGGAGCTCACTTTCAATTCTCGTAATATAACGGCAACGATGACATCTCGCCAGTTTCAGGTCATGCTGGATGTGTTGACCAATCTTCTCTTTGCACGCCTTCCAAAGTAAGGACCAACTCACTATGTCCTTGCAATCTTTCTGAATTACTTTTATCTTTTTAATTCTTACCCATTTCAAACACCAATATGCTGAGACTCACCCCTCATTGTAGTGCTATTTATCTGTACTGTTTTATATCTATAAACGTAGCAATTCATTTTTATGTTTACACCATTAGTCACTCTTTCAAATTTGATGAGTTAATATAGGTCTGGTTGTTATTGAAACAAGTGTATTGGGGCATATATGACTAGTTTACTACATAAGCTAGGATCACTATTGGCTTCTTCCCAGAGGTTCTGATCTCAGATATTTCATTTGTGTCAGATTCTTCTGCTGTTACTTTATTTTGATAGAACAATATGCTGTAGGTATAGTTATTTGGGATGGTGAAGCCTCACACCAGCATATACCTCTGTTTATTATCAACTCTTAACCTTCTTTATTGCAGATACTGATTTGAAAGAGTGGTTTGATTTTTATTAATGCTGGAATAGTTTTCTATTAATTTTCCCTTTTAATAATTGTGTGAATAAAATTATATCAATGTGTTTTATTAGTTTTTTATCCACAAATTTAGCTTTGGTTTTGATCATCTAGTTAATTAACTTATGTGATCATACCAAGATGTGATCTCTTTTTTCCTTTCAAGCAACATAAATGAAATCAAATATTTTTTGTGATATAAGACGAGTTCTTTAAATTAAATTAGTGTATTGTACTCAACTCAGGCCTCGGAAAAGCAGCCTGTCCTTTCCTGCCGAAGACGATGATGATGTTGAAGAAGAAGCGGATGAGGTGGTTCCTGATGGTGTTGAAGAGGTGGAACTTGCAAAAATCAACCTTGAAAAAAAAGAGAGGGAACAAAAGTTGCTTCTTGATGATATTCAAAAGTTGTCTCTTTGGTGTGACCCTTCTGGAGATCTACATCCTGAAAAGGAAAGTGACTTGTGGATGATAACCGGTGGAAGATCTTTGCTGGTAAGAAATGAATCTGGTCAACAATCTTTTAAGTGACTTGAAAGTTTTAGTCTAATTAGTTGCTTATTCATTAATTTTCTAGCTCTTCTATACACTAAAAAAAGAAATCAGACAAGTTATGTGCTTGGTGATATTTTTATGCTTGCAGTACTTGAAATATTAATATCCATTGGCTGAAGTTGATAAACTTATTAGCCGTCAATGGTAAACTCATGATAATTTTTTTTGTTCTTTTCATATTTTAATGAAGGGATAAATAAGTTTTTAGTCTCACTAAAATTTCATTTTCAATCCGTATAATTTTTGTTTTATGTAGATTTTATTTTAATAAGAGATGGGATAATAATTGAAAATGAATAATATATTAAATATATTACAAATGAAAAAATAATTAGATATATATGTGTTTTTCATTTCGGTAGGATCTTATGTTTTACGATCTTGCAAGCACCCTTTGGATCCTAGGTAGGATCTCGATCTATACAACCTTGCTCGTAAGAGTTTACCTAGTATAAAAAACAATACTAAGAAAAACCATAATTGATACATTACATAATACAATTCCATTTAGACAATATTAATTCAGCATACCAACTCCATAATTAAGCAAAGTTGCAAACCACAATAATAAGGGTGAGAGTACATTAATTTTAGATAAGATCAGCCACAGACTTTATGTGACACAATCACAGGATAAAATAAATGCAAGTTTCCAATTCAGCAAATTGACAATCATGGAACCCGGGAACAAAACATAAATCGAAGAATGGATAAGTAAATTAAAGGTTGAAAACTGAGCCATGTGCAGCGTGTAATTTATTGGCAAGACAGAAGGGCTTGAAGTTTTGAACAGTGAAATTTTGTAATAAGAACTAAGAAGCCTAGTCGTCAACTAACAAGCATAAATGGAATGGAAACATCAAAAGTTTAAAAGTCTTGAAGATTAAGAAATACTCGTGGAGAAACTGAGTGGTGGAGGTTCACGTTGAAGTTATAGGTTTTAGATAAAAAGAGAAGATAAATAATGAAGACTTTGAATATGACAATGATGTGATATTATTGATAATAAACATGTTACTAATTCGATAGTAGCTTGATACAAAAGACTAAACACTATTCCCTATTTTTAGTGATATAAGACTTCTAATTCTAAATAAATAGGCATTTTAGGAAACAAATCATAATAATACCTAAATTATTATAGAAACTAATCCTCAGATATATAATCTAAGATTACAATATTACTTTACGAGATAAAATAAGATACTATAACAGTATATAATAATATTGTATGATATTTTCTAATATTCTAACAGTTTCATTGGATTGTGAGTGAGGCTGTTAGACCTCTTATTTGTAGTCAATACGAGAGAAGACCCAGGCCCAATGGGCCAAATTAGTGTAGCCTAATTCTGATTGTAGCTTAAATGGGAAACAAGAGAGGGAGATAAGAGCAGTTAGACAGTTATTTTGTATAGGATTTGAGTGGGAGAGAGCAGCTCTCTGACATCTTGGTGGGCATACGCTGTCACTGTTTTCCTTTATCTTTCTATTCTCTTTCTGTCAAGGTTGTGAATGTACGTGTGCCTGTAACAAGTATAATGTATAATGTCAAATTTGATCCTCTAGAGGATACTCTTCCCAATTGTCCTCATAGTCTGACTGTCATCAAATTGGTCCTTCAACAACAATTTATGCTTTCATCTATTTCCTTTTTAAGGATCATTTTGATGATACTTTAAGAACCCGTTTGATGCCTAAATTGACTTTGAAGGGCCAATTTAATGTCATGTGATAACTGGTGGACCAACCTGATGAACATGTATCGTGGAAGACTAAAATAGACATCTACTCAAAGTTTGTATATTACATAAGATCAAGTTGCCTTAATGCTACATCTTCTAGTTTGTCAAGTCCAGTGTTAGGTTTGACTCCAAGCATTAGCACTTGTGCAAAGTGTTGTTTGTCCCACTAGAACGCTACTCACCTGGTTCAATACTGGGTTCCCTGGCCTTTTTAGTCTTGAATCCATGAAGAACTTGCTGGTTATTGGCTATAACTGGTCAGTTTGTTGACCCACTGACCAGATTGAATAAATAACAGCTATTAATGTCTAATCAGACTGTTAATCTAGCAAGTTCATTGACATTCTGGTTGAAGTGGCTCGGCAATTCCAGTTATGAGTGTTAAAATTCAATGTATGTTTTATTTATTCCTTGATTGTGCAACATCCTAGGCTAATTGTTAGTAGTCCTAGTCAATACAACTTCCTAGGCATTGAATGTTATTATTGTAGCATTATTATAAATAGGAAGGTGTGTGATCTCATTAGAGACACAAGAAACACATAAATCATATTTTTACAATGAGGACTACAGTCCTTGTATTCTTAATAATGTTGCTCCCAGTGGAGCCAGTACCCCTTGAAAATTTATGGTTCTACTCGTTGAACTTGGCACTATCTTTGTTTGGTTTCCTTGCCCTTTTTCAAGTATTGGAGAAAATATTGCATTATTCATTAGCATTGTCCTAGCTTCTTAGCATGGTCGTGTAATGTGTTTTTGATATAATTTTGAGGTGTATTTTCTATTTGTATGTATATTTTAATATATGACAAATGTGCTCGCTTAATGAACAGTAATCCAACATTGACAGGTCCAAGGACTGAAGAGAGAACTTGTAAGTGCACAAAAATCTAGAAAAGCAGCATCTGTAGCATTAAGGATGGCTCTTAAAAACGCTGCGCAGCTACGGCTGACAGAGAAGGAGAAGAACAAAAGTCCATCCTATGCGATGCGGATATCTCTGCAAATTAACAAAGTTGTTTGGAGTATGCTTGTTGATGGTAAATCCTTTGCTGAAGCTGAGATTAATGACATGGTAAGAATTATTCAGCACACTGATTCTCTCTCACTTTTCTCTACATTTTCTTCCAAAACTCACGGAGTCCACTTTAAAATTGCTTCACAGGAAGTATAAACTGCTGTCTCTGTCAAATCTACTCATGAAATAAGTCCTTAAAGTTTCTTGTATTAGTTAATTTTTTTACATGGTCTGGATATAGAAAGCATTTCTACAAAACCGAACTATTTCATTTACCTTAGCAAGCCATTTGATGTCTTAACCCTGACTCCTATTGGGACAAAGGAAGAAATCACATCAATCTTATTTAGTTTTTCTTTCTTGTCCAGATTCCAATGCTAGAGAATGGTGGTTCCTTGCTAACAATTAGTTTTGCAACTTTCCTGATTCTTTTTAGTTATGGTCTCTATTTGCAAGAATCTGCTAATTCAGTTTGATTTTGGCAAACACTTAGATATATGACTTCGATCGGGATTACAAGGATGTTGGTGTTGCTCAGTTTACAACAAAATATTTTGTTGTCAGAAACTGCCTGCCTAATGCCAAGTCTGATATGCTTTTGTCAGCATGGAATCCTCCATCTGAATGGGGAAAGTATGTAACTTTTCGTGGACTTCTTAATTTATTAACGCTTATAGGTTGATGTTTTGATATTTGTTGTTTTGCTGTTCCATGCGTTATTTTAATGATTGGAGATTGGTTACTTTGTGATTATGTTTGAAATTCCAGTGCAACTCCATTCGTTCTCTAAGTTATCAAATGTGTAATTCTCTCTCCCGCCCACTTGTTGTACTTATTAGATAAACAAGTTGATTACTTCAAGTTACAATAAGGCTTATTATATAGCCAATGAGAACAACAGTACTTGTGCTCATGATTTTGAAGGTAACCTTCCAAAATTTCATTATTTGAATAAGATTACAAGATCACAACATTAGATGATAAGTGGTAAAGATCATACATTTGAACAAAAATCATATTCATTTAGTAAATGTGGAGGGCAGTCTTTCCACTAAGCACATGGCCCAAGACTTCCTAAGTCATGCTTATTCCGTTGAATGGGAAATATGAATAACTTATTTTATTATTCAGTGTCTGTTAGCATGAGATTTCATGCTACTCACACATAGCTTATACAGTGTGACAGTATGTTTTGCATACTATTCAAACTCTTAAATTCAGCAGATTCTGCTACTTGATGGTTGTCACATGTATGTCTCTGAAATAGTTAATTTTGAAGGTGTTTACAAATCTAATATTTACACTACTAAAAAGGGTAACGGAAATATGAGTTGTTATTTTGTTAGTGGAGGGAGTTGAACCCACATTCTCCTTATCAATCAAATCCCTATGTTCCTCCCCCAACCACCAATCCACCTTATCACTCAAGTAAATTGGTTCTATATTGCTCCCTCTATGGTGGGATCTAGGGAAAGGATGGAACTATTATAAATTTAGTGTAGGCTAATTCCACATTTCACACCCTCTTCGTTCATATCTACATTTCTATTTTGAAAATTTTCTGTACATTTTGTAAGTGGTGAGCAACTGGATACCGAGTCCTGCCGTATTTGTATTCCTTATTGCAAGTTTCATATGCTTGACTGCTTTCTTTTTTATGATTGTTTTTTCAGAAAAGTGATGCTCCGAGTAGATGCACAACAGGGAGCTCCAAGAGATGGAAATTCTTCCCTTGAACTTTTCCAGGTAATCATTTTTTGGGTTACTATGGAATATAATGCTCATGAAAATTCAATCAAAGAAAAAGAAGACTGCATTCCTTTTCGAAATTGTGTTTTTTGGGAGGTATTTGGTTAAAGATGATAACATTTGCCCATACTATAATAGAGCTATCTCAAGAATACATTCTCCAAAAATGAACAATATTGTCTAGTTAGTATCAAGATGGTTTTGTGCTCTGATTCTCTGCCTAAATAAGGATTTACAATTTTAAGAATACATTCGTGATGGGGCCTCCGTGTAAGAAGGAACATATTTGCATGCAAAGTTTAGAGCAGGAATATTATCAATCAGGGAAAATAACAATTTGATCAAATTCTGCTATGCTACAGTGTTGTAGCACCGCAATAACTGTTATTGACTATACTTTGTACTACATAGCTTATTATTCAAGGGTCATCTCTTCCACCTTTGTTAGTTCGACCTAATCATGCACCTCTTCTCACAGTTTCCTCCAACAAAATCCCCAGTCCCCACCACGCACTTGATATTCACATTGGCACTCCTCAAATCTCACTTATTCGAATAAGCATACCAATTCACGAACACTCAGATGAGTTGATATCTCGTAAAGTGTCATCAATCTTGGATCGCATAAAATAGTGGTTTGTCCAAAATTCTGCTATGCAACAGTGCTATGGCGCTGCTATAGCCGTTACTTGACAACATTTTGTACTAAATACATATCGCAAAAACAATAGCGATTTGTTCAAATTCCATAGCGCTATAGCGTCGCTATTTAACAATATTGCGCAAAACAGGTTCATGATGCTGCAGTTAAGTCATCATTCTCTGCATTGTCCCATGTATGTTCTTTGTGTTGCCTTCTTGCCATTTTTCTTCCAACATATCAACTGTTTCTGTCATCTCCGTCATTTTTCCAGGTCACTCAACCCCTATCAGATCTGGAAAGTCAGGCCAATCATAAGTCGTAAAACAAAAACTTCATCAAAAACTTCATTGAACTCCCACAAAAAGTACTTAAACGCACAAACCTGGCAGATGAATTTCCCTATCAGCTTTAAAGCCAAAGCACTCTTCTGAGAAAACCATTTTTAACCTTACACCAAAATGGAAAACTGAATGCGTACAAGAAAACTCTCACAAATCTTCCCTACAACTACACCACATACAATTTTAACTGATACATAACTGTACCACTATATAAGTTCCCTATTACATAATTAAATAACTACTACATAATCGTTTTACCATATAATTGACATTTTACGACTTCTGCCCTGTGATTTTCTTATTTCTCCCAAGTACACAAGCTATACTTCAAGCTTTTTTTCCCTTGATCCAGAACTTGGCCAACATTTTTACTTTGGGCTCTAACTGATGTGAAAGTACTTTGTATATAGGTAGAGATTTATCCCCTTAAGATCCATTTAACGGAGACAATGTACAGAATGATGTGGGAGTATTTCTTCCCAGAAGAAGAACAAGATTCTCAACGCAGGCAGGTTAGTTTAGGATTACAAATCCTTATCATCTCATCTGTAAAAACCAAAGTTATGTTTGCAGATAAATTTTGGCAAAAGCTATAATGGGGGGTTATATATACAGGAAGTTTGGAAGGTTTCTACCACTGCTGGTGCAAGGCGTGTCAAGAAAGCTTCGTTGGCCCTTGAAGCTTCCTCTTCAAGCAGTCAATCAATGAAAGAGTCTGAGACCTCATCTAAATCCGGCATATCTGCTATTCTATTTACTACACAGCCTCCAGTGCATGTTGATTCAGCACAAGTAAGCATTTGATTATTTGTCTAGTACATGGCTCTAAAATGAGATAACTTATAATATAGGGAATGTCATGGTAGGCTGCATTTGTGGTGAGCTAGAGCAGAATACAATATCTTTTTTCTTATTTCTTATGTTCTCCCAACTTATATTAAATTACCTTTCCATACGGCTTTTTTGTAACCTGCTTGCAGACATTCAAAGTGCAAAATGTCAAAGAAAACCCCGGTACTAGTATAAACCCTGAGTTGAGAAGGACATCGTCTTTTGACCGAACTTGGGAAGAAACTGTTGCAGAATCTGTAGCTAATGAACTTGTATTGCAAAGTTTCTCCTCAAAAAATGGCCCATTTAGTTCTACTGAGCAACAAGATGAATCCTCTAAGAATAAATCAAAAGATTCTAAAGGTGTTAAAGGTGGTCGCTCATCTCACGAAGAAAAAAAGGTGGCTAAGTCACATGAAGAGAAGAGATCAAGGCCACGAAAAATGATGGAGTTTCATAACATCAAAATTAGCCAGGTAGAGGTGGTTTTGAGCCTTGTGGTAATGCTGTTGTATATCTTCACATATGAGGCAACAATTCAAATTCCTACTGAACACTGTTCATTTTTTCTTGCAGGTAGAACTATTGGTTACATACGAAGGGCAAAGGATTGTTGTAAATGATCTCAAGTTACTGATGGATCAATTTCACCGAGCCGAGTTTACTGGGACTTGGCGAAAACTCTTTTCACGAGTTAAGAAGCACATCATCTGGGGAGTCCTGAAGTCTGTGACTGGAATGCAGGTGATGAATGGCTTACAGTTTTCATCTCTTTTCATTTTATTGTTTATCGCTATATTTAACTGGTGTTTTCCTTTGTACTCAGATCTGTTATACATACCACCGCAAATTTATGTGAACATTATAAAATAACATGCAATTTAAGTATCTAACGTGATAGAATAGAAAATTAGTGAAATTGTTATTTTTGTAATAACTTTTAACTGTTTCTCTACTGAATTCCTTTAAATGTTTGTCTATGAGGATCGTGTAGGGTCGGAAATTTAAAGATAAAGGTCAGAGTCAGCATACTGGAGTTGGTGTTCCTGAAATTGACCTCAACTTTAGTGACAATGAAGGCCAAGGAGGAAAACCTGATCAATATCCGCCATCTTGGCCCAAGCGTCCGAGTGATGGTGCAGGTGACGGGTTTGTGACATCCATTAGAGGACTGTTCAGTAATCAGCGTCGCAAGGCAAAGGCATTTGTGCTCCGAACTATGAGGGGTGAAACAGAGAATGATTTTCAAGGTGATTGGAGTGAAAGCGATATTGAGTTTTCTCCTTTTGCTAGGCAGCTCACCATTACAAAAGCTAAAAAACTTATTAGGAGGCATACTAAGAAGTTCCGCTCCAGAGGACAAAAAGGTTTGCTGAATTGTCATTTTTGTGCTATTGCTTTAGCATTTATGACTGCTTTTTTTTTTAAATAATATATTACTGGAAAGAAAGGAAAATAATAAAGCAAATGGCTAAAGAGTGCGGAAAAATTGTATACCAAATCTGTTTATATATCACTAGAAATAATTGGCCATTATGATCATTTTATAAATCTAACCTTTACGACAATAGCTATTTCAACAAATTTTATGTGCCTCGAGCTTGCAAAATTAACTGATCAAAATTTATTGTTCGATTAAATTTGTCATCATTACTTTTGAAAAAAACTATTTAGTTATACAACATATTGTGTTTTGATATTTGACTTTGTGATTTTATTGACTCATCTCTTCTAGTCAAATCTATAATGTTTACTAGAGGATTAAGTTTCAATCTCTTGCAGGTTCATCTTCCCAACAAAGAGAATCATTACCATCATCTCCAAGGGAGACAACCCCATTTGACAGTGATTCTTCAAGCGGATCCTCACCATATGAAGATTTTCACGGATAGAAATATATATGCAAAGGATTTCTTACTTTTCGATAATGACACACATTTGATCTAGTTCTTATATCCTCCGAAGGATACAACGATGCGTCAGATGGTCTCTCTCTGTTAAGTGCCTCAGTTGTAAACTAAAATATGTACATCTTGAGCAGAGAGGCGCCTCGATTGGAAACAGATATTGGGACTCCATATTTGTACAAATGCATCATTGATGTTGATTGCTATCAAATGTGTATTTTCGTGGCAACCCTAATCATTGGTGATAAAGAGCCTTCCGTTCATCTCTTATCTGACATTTTCCATTCTACATTGAACCACACATCTAACATTTTCCAGTCCACATCGAACCACACATCTAACATTTTATACCTTGAAAACTAGAGTTGCCGGTGATCAAGAGCTTTGGTCATCTCTTTCGTCAAGTCACATTGAGCTGTATATTCCTGTATATTGTGGTCAGTTTGCACTTTTGGCTTAATTTATTTGAAAATAAGAGCTTAAAAGTTGACAAGATTATATGTATAGATGTTTGATCATATTTTGATAAAATAGAATAAAAGCTGCATTTTCTTTCGCATAAATCCTTTATTTTAGACTTGTGAATTTTAATTGTGCTTTCAATGGGTAGATTTGAAATTTATTGCCTGATTGTATGATATTGGAAAGAAAAAGCTGTGTTTTTAATCCTGGTTTTGTATTATTTAAAAAAAAAAGTATTCGTATTATTTTTTTACACTTTAGCCATTAAAACTCCTAAATAAGGATGAGGTGACATTCTATGTTTTTAATGGAGACCACCAATATAAGTAGCACGTCAAATACTTGACCTAAAATTTGGGCGTATTGCTCTTCTCTTCCGTTAGTTTCCTTATTTTAATCACGGTCGTGAGAGTTTGCAAATATGCCAAACTCCTTAACTTAGGGTATCCAATTCAAACAAATTATAAGGAGTGAATGAAAAATGGATCTAATGGTAATAACTTCAAACTCTAATAGTTCTAATTGGTAAAAAGATAAAAAAGACAGACATTAGATTTTAAGTTGTTAGGTTTGATTTTCGTTAGTTATAGAGAAAAAAAAAATATAAAAATATCTTTTTTAAGTGTTCAATAGATTTCAATGGAAATCTCATTTGCAAATAGTCATTTTATGAAAATTAAGTAACCCAAAACATCAATAGATTATAATTGAAGTTACTCAACAAGTTGAAAATTTGTTTCATTATGAAAACTAGTTTTATAATAGAAAAAAACCAAGTAATTTTCAAATGAAAACTCCTCAACCACAAACTAAGTCTAAAACGCTTAAATGTGATTTTAATCTGTATAAAAATGAACGAATTTTCAAATCACCGCGTTTTACTGAATCGCCAACCATTCTAGAATATCTATTAACTGCTAATTAGTCTATGAAAGGGTACACGACCATTAAAGAAGGCACCTAATAATATTTGTGTAGAGTCATGTTAATATGACTCCTGAATGTTGAATGTCGAGGACAAAAAATAATAATTTCATATTTCTAGAAGGATCAAAATAATTTTACAGGAACCGAAATATGCTAATTTCACAATTAATCAAATACTATCAAACAATAATTTCATATTTTAGGAAGATAAAACTCAAAATATTTTACTAAAATCAAAAAACATATTTAACATAAACATAGAGATTAAATGTTATACACTCTCAATGTAAAGATTTTATATTATCAACAAGTTACAACTCCTCATATATATTATTTTAAAAGTAATTATAATTAAAGTAACATTTTTTATTATTCGATAATTATGATTGATTAATGGTGTAATAAACTTTTACATTGACATTACAATATAAATAAATTAAATTGCTCAAACATATTAGGAGAGGTACAAAACCACAAACTTCAGAAAGAATTTACAATAGAAATTATATATAATCTACCAATTGAGTAGAAGAGCCAAGCATGTGTCGACCAACCCCAGTAAGTATAAACCAAATTATATCCTATCTAGTATGAGCTTTGTATTAATCATACGTATTATATAAAGAGATGACATATATGTTATGAATAAATTCAAATAAATTCAAGCTGAAATGTTGCAAACCTGAAACAAATGCCACTAAGCTATGCTATAATTAGGGATGCATCCAAATGAACTATTGAATGTTTGGAGTTAGAGACCAACATGTCCTATGTTCCTTAGGATTCTTAATTGTTATGTCTATCCCTGGAGCATCACTGCTCCATAAACTTTTTCTGAAGTGACTAGCAATCATAAAATACAATCATAATTCTAGATAATTATTTGTAGCTTCATTAAGTCAAGAATGTCTTAATTTTTTTTGAGTCAGCACGATGCAAATCAGAAGGCAACTCTCCCTTGCTATCATATTGCAAATCTAAGTTAAGATTCTGCAACCTAAACTCTTTCATAAATGAACACTTATAAGCACTTGTTACGTTGGCTTAGAAATTTACTTATCTCAGTTGCAAAGTTCCTCTGAGCTAGACCCTAATTCAACCTAGTCTTGCACGTGATTCAAGACGCACACACAAGCTTTCTCTACAAGTTAGGATCTAATGCTTTGCTAAATTCAAAAGCTCTCAATCCAATCATACACATGTGCGTGAAAGTACACAATATGTTGCATATATCATGTTGGTCCTTTTCAATATTTTCATGTCATTTTTTTCAGGCCTTTATACTTTTGTACTGGTGAGATGCAAAATTTCTATATTTTTTAATAGAAGCACAATAATATTATTTATGTCTTTGCCACAATGTTTTGGATTTCTATTATTCATTCATCTTACTTTTGTTTTTGGTTTTCCATGGTGAATGGAACATTTGTATAGTAGAGTGAAGTAATTGGTGTAATGGGGTTGTTTTCTATTATCAATTACACAATTACTTATCATGTCGGTCCTCAATTTGATGTGTTTGTTTAATGGATTACAAATTTATTTTAAGGAATGTGACCTTAAGAATCTTACATTCTCATGTCTATTTCAAAATTTTAAAAAGTATGCCAATGAACTTTTTATTCAAAGGAATAAAATTTATTCATATCTTTTCCACTTTTTATCCTCATGTTTAAGGGTGGGAATTTTACATTCTCATGAAAATAAAAGAACCAACCATAACTTTTCACTACAACATAATTTTGATACTTTCTTTTTATTTCTTTTTAAATATCTAATTTTTAAATTAAATGAGTTTTAAAATATTCCTTGATCCTTCGAATTATTTACCAAATACATTGATAGGAATAAAATTCCTAATAATGATGTTTCAAGGAATAACATTTTTAGGACTGTAATTTTAATCCTTGAAACAAATACTCCCTATGTAAGTAATTTTGTCTGAAATTAGAAATATATTAATGAATGTATTTTTCGATGCTAGTGCTACTAATAAAGTCCTAAAAACACCAAAATTAAAATTACACAAAAATTACTATTTATAATTAACATATGTTAGCACAATATAAGAACATACGAACACATAAGTTTTGAATTTAATAAAGCATAAGGAAAATAATTGATTGTTCCTTGTATGTTTTAATCAATATTAATGTATTATTTTTCTCATAATTGTAGTCATGTACTTTTTTTTTTTTTGAAAGGTGTAGTTATGTACTCTTGTTATTAAAAAAATTATATAATTGTTTTAATAGTAGAAAGAATCTAGTTTTAGAAAAAAAATGTACATATTTTTAAAAATTAGCATCTTAATTTTTAACAATGTTAACCCGATTAAACTCTTCATCAGTTTGAAATGAATTTTGTGAGAAAAAATATAGAAACTCAACTAAATCAACTATCTTTTTAGTTGAGATTTTTTCCTCTCCATAAAAAGAATAAAACCAAAATGTTACACATGTAACTCTGTTTCTTCCAAACTTGTCGCTGCATTTTCCTTTTTTTTTAGGCTTGCAATTACCAATTTGCAACTTAAAGTTATAATATACAATAACATATGGGACATAAAATATTATGTTTAATTTAACATTTAAAATTTTTAAAATTCAAAACCTTAAAAAATTTTGTTCAAGCTTCGCCGTTGGAGGGTAATCTCTGTTTATAAACTCACTTGAGACTTAACCTTTTTATTCGATGGAGTACATGGATTTTTTTCCAATAAACATAAATGGCAAAGAAAATTGATATTTTATAACGGAATAAACGAGAATCAAAGCTTATATTCAACTATATACACATGTATAGGAATTAGAAACAGGACTATTTGCAATATAATAAGGTAAACGTTCTCAAAAAGAGTCTGGTAGCACGAGCCATCAAATATTCAAATTAACGGTTCATCTTTAGATGACAGAACATATCAATCACCAAAATTTCATGTCAAAAATTAAGAGTCAAGTAACATAGACAAGCAGTATGTTGAACTTCAACCAGCATAAATATTGCAGACTAACTAATATCAGAGCTTCTCAACCATTGCTAGTCAAATCACTCACCACTTCATTTAATTGTTACATTCCTATTTGTCTGCTTCTAGTGATGTATCTCACTAGTACATGAAGAACAACATTAAAATAAACCCAAGCTGAAATATTACAACTAAAACAAATGCAACTAAGCTATAGCTAAAATAAAGGATGCATCCAATCCAAATGAAATACTGAATATTTGATGGAGTTAGAGACCAACATGCTCAATGTTTCCTTAAAAGTTACGTCTATCCTTTGAACATCACCAGTCCAACTTCTTAAAAGTGTCTAGCAATCATAATTCATAAAAACCAATCTTGCCCAGTGTTTTAAATAGAGCACAAAGAAAGTTTTTGTTTCTTAATATACCCGGAATTTTTAGTGGTCGTAACCTACCCTTAAATTGGATGGCTTGTCATAACTTTACGCTACACAAACAATTCAGTCAAGCAAGGAGCTATCCTAAACATAACTAAGTTTGATATAAACATGGTAGATAAAACATCAAATGAAAAACTCAAAAACAGTGAAATCTTATTCAAATCTACATAACATGTATCAGTTCAAACATAATAAATATTTGATGAAAAGTGTAATGAAAAACAACACTAGATCATCAGCATAGATACTTACTTACTTGCTGCATCAGATAATAATGTGCAGTTTCATGAAGTCAAGATGTTTTAAATAAGATTGAAGTGTGCAGAATGCAAATCAAAGGGAACTCTCCCTTGCTCTCATATAGAAAACCTGAACTTAAGGATCCACATCCTAAACTCTTTTATTAGCTCCCTCCAGGAACACTTGCAAACTTATAAGAACTAGTTACATTGCTTAGAAACATATCACCGTTGCAAAGTTCCTCTGAGCTATAGATGCTAACTCAACCTAGTCTTGCATGTGATTCAAGATGAACACACAAGCTTTTTCTACAAGTTAGATGCTAATGCCTAACTCAATCCAATCCTACATGTGATTAATATTTGCATGAGTATGCACAAACACATAGATTCTAGTTTCTGCATTTGTTCAGTATCTAAAATAAGTTCTTCATTCATTTAGTCAACATCTAGGAATTATTTCTTTTTACTTTTTTGTCATAAACCTACGTTGAACTCAAAATAAAGATTTTTTTTTTCAAACTGTCAGCTGCTTTCTTTCATTTAATTACAAGCAATCCAAATCTTGCTATAGAGCATCCACTTAAGACTCCATAGAATCATGTAAGTATACATGTGCAATTTGTTTCTCTACCAAGAGAAACAGAAAGAGTTATGCCTTTCACTGGCAAATGGCAATTAGTTATACCAAGAGAAAAGCAAGTCAAAACCAAACCAATTATAACAGTCTCCCTTTAAGAAGTTGACTGTGCTTTTCCTCATGAGCAATCTATAATTTCAACTTCAGCCAATGGCGAATTTTGAATCAAGAAGTCAACTATTCCATCAGGTATGGGTGAAGATGGTTCCAATCCTGCTTCAAATGCTTTTCGTAGTTTAGCAGCTTCCTTTTGTGACTTAACATTCCCTAACTTGGCATCTAACAATGTCTTGTGAAATCCATATTCAAGGGGTTTCGTTTTAACTTTCAATGACTTCAAGTTACCCAAGGATTGAATTTGGATCTTCAATAAATCAGGAAATAAGGAGAGAACCTAAGATGAGAGTGAATCAGTCTAATGCAAGCAAGCCAAGTGCCAGTATTAAGTAACTAAAAATAAATCATACAAATCTGTCGAATTAAGGTACCTGAAGAGTAGATGCAGAGACTGTCAATGATGTTATATTAACAAGCTTTTGCAGCCAGCTGAGTAGATGCATAGGAGGGTCCGCTAGGTTATAAAACAGTTGTGCATCGATATCTACATGTTTAACAGAAGAAAGACTGCTCCCAGAGAAATAGTGAATCGGAGTACCAGTAAAAGCAAAGGTGCGAAGACTTGGAGTACATAACTCGATTGTGTAACAGACTGGGTACACATTCCCCACTGTTAAATGGACAAGTGTCAAAATTGATACACGGAGGATTTGAGCACCCTTCAGGATACAACAGGAAATGACCAATCTATTCAAACTGTTTAGGGCCAAAAATGGCTCTGCGTAGTCATTATCGCGAGCACAAAGGGCAAAACCCTGTAGATGCAAAGTGGTTAATGCAGGCAAATTGAGAGATATTGGAAACGATGTTCTTTCCCCAAGATATCTACTAAGGTAAACAGTAAGCTTAAGATATGTCAAACTCTGACATGAGAATAACCTAAACGCTTGACATTGTGTGAAAGAGCATAATTCACAATCCTTTTGAGTAGGTGTGGCTTCACCCAACCCCTTCGTTCGAAATCAAGAGTGTGAAGTGAGATAGAGGAATCGCGAAGAGATAAAACCTTAGACACATACATGGTGAATATCTTGATAGTTCGAAAGTGTGAAGAATGCAATATGAGAGAAGGAAGAAGTTTCCAGAGAACCTTCCATCTTGAGGATAAAACGCAAGTTCGAACTGCGTCTTTGGCGTTTAAAAATGAAAGTATGTGAAGGATAACGCAGTCAGGTAAGTCACTGAGATTGTCTTTGTGGAACGCGAGACAAAGAGGAGTGTTGAATGTGACTATAAGAAACACTTATGTTCGCTCCTTATTAAGCAAGTTATTGACAATGCTAGCTTTTTCGCTGCTGCTACTCGGATATAGCAGAAACAATGTGTTTTCATTTCACTCTTCAATTTGCAATTGATTTAAGGAGACACCCTAAACATCACTTCTGTGTTGCTAACTGCATCCACCCGGGATTCCTACTTTGGTTTAATTATCATGGATTTTTGCAACATTGCATTTCATTTTTTTCTTGTTTATTTTTGCATGTCAAGAGAACTACAAATGTCTCTACTTTCTACTTTGGATTAAGGATTACTTTCCTTCTCCTCATTGTAAAAAAATTCGTCAACTTTTATTCTTTTAAAAATTTTCATTTTTATTTTTTATCTTTCATTTTATACCAATACCAACTATGGTTGGTCTTTCAAATTTTTTAATGACTTTTTACTAGTTAGGATTATAAGAAAATTCTCTACAAAAATTTTGAATTTTTTTAACAAGAAAAAATTAAATAGAAATTTTTAAGTGTAAAAAACTTAAAAATTTATATTTAATTTATCGTTTGTTGAAATATTTTAATTTTTTTGCAAACAAGTTGGTAAACATGTACTCATACTTAGTACAAAAAATCATTAAAAAATTCAAAGGATAAACAATAGTTAAATTAAAATCAAAGACCTAAAATGAAAACGAAAATTTTAAAGCACTAAAAGTTGATGAAATTTTTTATAAAGATTAAAAACAAAATAATAAAATTTCATAAAAACTAAAAATTTATTTAACCTTACAAGTTAAGTTTGATAATTTTCTAATGCCGTTCCTTGCATTGCACGGGTCAATGACTTGTAGTTGTATCGTACAAAACAACCACAATTTGAAACCCCCAACATAATAGATTACATTGTGTACCATCTAAATATCTAATCGAAGTTTTCAGGAATATCAATATTTGTATTTGAAAGATTAGTAATCACAACCGGAGGTTCCTGGAGGTAAAATGAATTCATGTTACCTACAAGACTCTTCCATTTACAAATATGTACTAGAAGCTCTACTTTAAGTTTCATTGGTAAAGTTCAAGTGAGGCTTACATGAACTTAGATGGATCATATGTACAGTTGTGTGAGGTATCCGAGATGTATAGGTTACATTGAAAGTCCTGCAACATGTTATTGACTAAGAAAATCATAAGATCAACTACATAGAATACTAGTTAGTTTGTAAAACTGTTAATACTAGCACTTATTGTAAAAGAAAATTGAGAACTCTAATATCGATTTTTGCATGTTGGGAGCTAACTCGAATTTCGGTTGTGATTAAAGCCATGCACATTTTTGTGGATCATCAACAAGAAAATTAATTATTGCTATATGAACCATTTGTTTCTCTACCCAAGTTATAACCAGAGTGACGCGGAAACTGAAACAAAGAAGAAAACAAAAACCAACCAATTATAATAATCTCTTCAAGTAATTGAATGCGCTTTTGACCATGACCAATCAACTATGTCAACTTCTGCCAATGGCGAGTTTTGAAGCAAGAATTCAACTATTCCATCAGGTATAATGGAAGATGGTTCCAATCCTGCTTTATAAATTTTTTCTAATTTAGCAGCTTCTTTTCATGACTTAATTTTCTGTAACTTGGTATAAATCAGTATCTTGCGAAGTTCATATGAAAGTGGTTTCATTTTCACTTTCAATGACTTCAAGTTACCTAAGGAAGGGAGCTTGATCTCGAATAAATCAGGATATAAGGAGAGAACCTAAGCAACAAGGGATATGAGAATGAATCAGTCAGTCTTATTTATGCATTGCAAAAAAACATGTTAAAAAGAAAGTAACAAGAGAGCCTCAAAACCAGCCAATTTATGGTACCTGAAGAGTACTTGCAGTGACTGTCAATGATTTTGTATTAACAAAAGCCCTAACAGACTGCTGAGTAGAATCAAAGGATGCTTCGTGTCCATATCCAACATTTCTGCATCAATATCTACATACTTAACAGAAGAAAGACTGCTCCTAGAGATTATCTGACAAGGCTTACCAATAAAAGCAATGGTAGGCGGAATTTGTGCAATATCACAATTGAAATAAAGTCCTAATCGGTGGGCATTGTGTGAAATAGCATAATTAACAATCCTTTTGAGTAGGCGAGGCTCAATGCAACCCTTTCGGTTTAAATCAAGAGCGTGCAATGAGATTGAGGAATCACGAAGAGATAAAATCCTAGACACAAATTTGGTGAATATCTTGATAGTTCGAAAGTGTGAAGAATGCAATTTAAGATCAGGAAGACATTTCCAGAGATCCTTCCATCTTGAGGATAAAACACAAGTTCGAACGGCTTCTTTGGCATTTAAGAATGACAGTATCTGAAGTATAACGCAATCGGGTAAGTCACTCACTCTCTCTTTGTTTTGACACTCACTCAGCTTTACTCTCTTCGTTGTTGGCTGAATCAATGTCAACGCTATTGCATCAGATGAATTAGACATTTTCATAATAATACCTAATAATCATAAAAATAAAAAAAAATAAAATCGAGAAAACCTAGAAAGTGATATTGGGAATGATGATTCGGGAAAAATGAAATGAGAGATGAGAAATACTACTACCTTGCGAGACAACAATCGTTAGAGACAGAAGTAGAGCATAGAACTCAAATATTTGTATCTGAAGGATTAGAAAGCTCAACCAGATATTCCTGCGTAGTTCAAATGAGACTCGTGTAAGAAGCAAGAACTCAAATGGCATCTTAGAGAGATAATGTTTCAATAAGCACTTATTGAAAAAGAAAAAATTGAGATAATGTTATAAATGACTGAAATCTTTAAATAACTATACACACAAATTAAAATTAATTTATGCACTAAAAAAAGTTCTCAATAAATTTATAAGGACATTTTTTAGTTCATTGGAAAAACTAATTCAAGATGCATACAAGTAATTTATCCACAGAAACAGAAGGAAACAAGAAAACAAACCAGTTATAAACATTTTGCTCTAAGAGGATGCATTGAAATAGCATAATTGACAATCCTTTTGAGTATGTGAGGCTCCTTATAAGAGGAGGAAGACGTTTCCAAAGACCCTTCCCATCTTGTGGACAGAACGGCGTGTTTGGTGTTTTAAAAAGAGAAGAAAAAAATCAAACATGTACACGAACAATATTTGGCATTTCCACCAGCATCAATATTGCAGAGAATAATTCATGTCAGACTGGAATAGACGAAGATGAGCTTCTTCACCTTTGGTAATTAGTAATCATGACTTATTTGGCTGCTACATACAATCATAACCCAACTTTTAGGCCTAAAGTAAAAGCTGCATGTAAAAAACATGAAGTCAATTGAATCATATAGAGAATTATGCTACCAACAGAGACTCGTGCATTTACTAATGTACCAGAAGCTCCACTTTAAGTTTTATAAATAATGTTCAGGTGGGGGCAGGACCCTTGAACTAAGATTGAGAACCAGTACAGTGGTGCAAGTTATACCAGAGTCGTATAGATAACATTATAAACAATGAAGAAAAGAGCGTTGTTAAGTAGTTTGTGTAAATGTTTCAATAAACACTTATTGAAAAAGAAAAATTTGAGATAATCTTATAAATAACCATGAAATCATTAAAAAATTGTACGCACAAATTAAATTGAATTTATGCACCTTAACTATTTCATGTTATCTTTAAATGAATTTAAGCTAGATACTATTTCAAGATGGTCCTATATATGATTATGGATAATAGATGCACACAATTTTTTTTTACATGTTGTAAGCTAATGCTTATCTTGGGCTGTAAACCGCTTTTAAACTACATATGATTAAAGAAGCAATGCACACAAACACATTTTCACTGAATATCAACGAGCAATATAATCTTTGCTATAGAGCATCCACTTAAGTTGAGACTAGAGACGATTATGTTAGTTAGACCAAAGAGACCTCAGGAAACATAAACAGCGAAGGAAACCAAAAAACAAACCAATTATAAATATCTTGCTCTAGGAAGTCGCCTTGACCAATCTACGATATCAACTTCTGCTGAGGCAGAAATTTGAAGTGAGAAGTCCACTATTCCATCAAATATAGGGTGAAGATGGTTTCAATCACTCTTTAAATGCTTTTCATATCCTATGACATTTTCGTGTAGGATATAATTGGGAGTTTTAAATAAAAAGGAATATAAAAATAAAATATCCTAATTTAAACCCTTGTGAAACTATTTTAGAGAGTTATAAAACAATTTATGACATTCGATGAACTGTTTTACTTTATACAAAATCAATTTGACTTTATTTATCTTTTGTTTTATAAATAACTTATATATAAGCTCTTATATATAATAAACACTTGATGAATTTGTAAAATATAAAAACTAAGAAAGATAGCTTCTTTTTTTAATACACAAATAAGACAACTGTTATTTTAATACACATGCTTAGTATAATGCAATATTTGTAGCATCTGACAGTGAGAACACAAATATTTTGGGGCTACAGCATGTTAAAGATAACTTTTATGGAATAACAAAGAGAGGAAAAGAGTAAAATCTAGTGTTTATTTATATGTACATTCAGTCAAAAAGAAATTATATATGTAAATGTAGGTGCACAGTAGTTTGAAACAAGTCTGTTGGCAAGGAGTATCCAAATTGATCTCACCAAGAGCCCAACAGCACAAGCAAAAACTTTGACAAATATTGGAACTAGCAGACAACTAAATTGATTTTCAAACTAGAGGGATGGCACAGCACATCACCAAAGTTTGTTTTTATCTCTAAATTTCAGGTAGCAACAAGGCTTTAAAATGAAATTAGAAAAGTCAGTTAATCAGTTATTATATTTTTAACATGAGCTCAAGCACTCAAAGAAGAACGTGAATGAAACAAACATAAACACAAACAATATTTGGAGCTTCTACCATCATCAATATTGCAATGTCCGGATGCAAGAGTAGAGCTTATAATGATTGTGAAGTTTATGTAAGCTAGATAATAATTCTAAATGGTCCTATATGTGATTCAAAATGCACACAAGCTTTTTTTACATGTTGGCAGCTAATGATTATATCAGGCTGTGAACCACCTATAAGCTAGAAGAGATTTCAAATTTGTGCTACAAATGATTAAAGAAGCAATGCGCACACCTGCACAAACACATTTTCAAAGAGTATCAACAAGCAATATAATCCTTGCTATAGAGCATCCACTTAAGTTGAGACAATCCTGTGATAATATATATGTCCAATTTATTTATTTACCCAAGAGGCTTGTAATTTATCCACTAATTAATATGACCAATGACCTAAGAGACCTTGGGAAACAGAAAAAGAGAAGTAAACAAGAAACAATCCAATTATAAATATCTCTGTTCAAGAGGTTTCCTTGACCGATCTACAAAATCAACTTCTGCAGAGCGTGAATTTTGAAGCAAGAAGTCCACTACTCCATCAGGTATCGGTGAAGAAGGTTCCAACCCTGCCTTAAAGGCTTTTCGTATCCAAGCAGCCTCTTTCTGTGACTTGGCTTTCCGTAACTTGGCATCCCTCAGTGTCAAGCGAAATCCATACGAAATTTCTTCTATTTTCACTTTCAACGACTTCAAGTTATTCAAGGAAGGGAGCTTAATCTTCAACAGATCAGGAAATAAGGAGAGAACCTAAGCAATGAGGAATCCAAGTGGATTAGTCTAATGCAGGTAAATTAATTTTTATACAATTTAAAGACAAATAAAAAGGTATCTTAAGAAATAAAATAAAAAAGTAAGTAAAAATAGCCTCAAAACATGTTAAGGTACCTGAAGAGTAGTTGCAGTGACTGTCAATGACTTTATATTAGCAAACTCTAGCAGCCAACCGATAAGAAACAAAGGAGGCTCTGAATCATATGGAATTACTACCGCATCAATAACTACATGTTTAAGGGAAGAAACATTGCTTCCAAAAAGTCTCTGATAAGGAGTACCAGTAAAAACAAAAGTACAAAGACTCGGAGTACATAGCTCAATTTTGTAAAAGTTGTATCTGTAATTATACATAGTTAAATTGAGCAGCGTCACACTTGATATGCAAAGGGTTTTTCCACCCTTCACAGTGCAACTGGAAATGGACAAACTAATCAACCTATTAAATTTCGAAAATGGGTCAGCGCGATCATTATCGCCAACGCAAAATTCAAAATGCCCTAGTTTCAAGCAAGTTAATGCCGGCAAATCGAGAGATTTTGGAAACGGTGTTTTATGACCTTGATCAGGGTAAATAAAAAGCTTAAGATATGTTAAAGTGTGACATGAAAATAAGGTAGGTGGAATTTGTGCAATGTCGCCGTTGAAACAGAGTCTTAACAGTTGTACATTGTGTGAAATAGCATAATTTACAATCCTTTTGAGGTTAGGCTCGAAGCGACCATTACTACGCTTAAAATCGAGAGCGTGCAGTGAGATAGAGGAATCGCGAAGAGATAAAACCTTAGAAACGAGTCTGGTGAATTTCTTGTAAGCTCCAAAATCGGAAGAATGAAATATAAGATCAGGAATACGTTTCCAGAGATCTTTCCATCTGGAAGACAGAACGCAAGTTTGAACGGCTTGTTTGGTTTTGATAAAAGAGAGTATGTGAAGGATAAGGCAATCGGGTAAATCACTGAGTCTGTCTTCATTTTCAATTTCGTTGAGTTTAACTTTCTTCTTCGGCGGCGGAATAATTATCTCATTAGCGGAATTAGACATTCCGATTAGTACCTAATCTGAAGAAACAAAACAGAACAGAATTATTTTCTAAATGAGCAAAATCGTGATTGATAAACTGCAATGAAAAAAAAGTTGAGAAAACCTAGGATTTGTGAATTGATTGGGAAATGGCGAGAAATAAGAAATACTACCTGGCAGTTTTTTATTTGGAACGATGGGGGAAAATGAGTAGAATGAATTGCAACAGTTAAATTCACGTTTTCTAGGATTTATAGTTTATAATTTAGATTTAGATTTAGATTTAGATTTAGATTTTGAAAGGAGAGGAGAGAAAAGTTTTCAACGAGAAGTGAAGAAAATGTTGTGCTTAGCGATGGAACAAATAAAACTCTCTCAAATTTACTTTTTTTTCTAACAATAAAGAGATTTCTTTTTACAGAATGGACAATCGGATTCTATTTTATTTTTTAAAATTAGACACCATTATTGCAGACAATTAAAATAAAAAATTAACAATACAGGACCTTTTACTTTCGGAGGAAACAATTGGATTTTTTTAATCAATCTCACTATAATTTTCAAAAGTATTTAATTTATATAAACTAAATATTTGAATCAATTAATTATAATCGTCAAATTAATAAAGATATTTGACTTTTTAAAAAATTTGTCTTTCTGATATACATTTAATGACTTTGATAGATTTGCAAATACTAAATTTGTAAATTTTTAATACTTCTGAAATTAAATTTATGTCTTTAACTGAATATAAAAACAAATATTTAAATACAAATTAAAAAGTGTTATATTTAAATATTTAGTTTAATAGATATGTACTTACAATTTAAAATATTATTTATAAATATTATTAAAAGTAATGCACTCATATATTAAATTTCAAATTCTATGTAAAAAATAAATTAAAGAAAATATTTATTTTTCACCAATCCCAAATCATGTGTCTTCGAGCAATAAAATAATATTATGACTTAAATAGTTGATGTGTTAAAGTTATCTTTGTTTTAGTTCAAAATATTGATATTTTATATATACTACACTAAAAAAAACTGATATTTTTAATTTTTTTAATTTCAAAAATTGTAAAATACATTTATTTAATGCAATTTATTGTATTTAATGTCTATCATGGTATTTAATTTTTATTTTTGTGTGTAAAGATTTGTATTGTTGATTAAATTCAGCTAAAATTATTTGAATGAAGTATATGAATATCAAAATTTCTAAAAGATATTTTATTTAATGTCTATTATTG
>JBBPBO010000004.1:72428277-72511319 GCA_037974295.1 Cicer cuneatum
AAATCTTTTTGAATTATTCCAATACGGCTAAATTCCTTATTTATATTGTTTTTAGTTGTTCTTTTTTATTTAAATTTAAATAATAATATTTCAGTTATGTTATGTGTGAATGCATTTAATGATGGATATTGTAAAAAGAGAATTTATTTCATGAAATTGTTTCTAAATAATATTAGTACAAATAGATTAATATGAATTTAATAAATATGCACAGTCATTATAAATTAATTTTTCATTGACATCTAATGAAAATTTATCTACTTTTCCATGTCATACACAGACATAGTAAGACTATTTTACACATACATTACATATATTTATCCTCTATTAATATTTTGCTTCATTTTTAAATTAAAAACGCTGAAAATAATTTTTAGATATTCATAAAATTCATTGGATTATTAGAAATTACTTTAATTGTCTGCATTTTTATAAATAACTAAAATATTAAAAGAATTGTTTTTAGTCCACATCTTATTGGCATTTTAAAATAAACACAATAAATGTTTTTTTCCTCATGAATTAAACAAACCTAAAAGTTCTAGAAAGAATAAAACAAAATTTCTCAGTTTTTAAAATAGAATTCGATTTTTTTTTTAGGAAAAAATACTAAAATTGACTCGAAGGTAGCGTAAAATTCCACTAGGCAGTAGCAAGTTAATTTTTCTTTTTTATGCATAGGAGGGACTAGGCACCCAAGTTAATTTATTTTTTAGACTATACAACTTCATTTTAATATACCTATGTTTGGTATAATGTAGTATTAATAGTAGGCATGTGCCAATAAGAAACACGGATCTTTTTGGGGCAACGCAATGGCAAAGATAACATGTATGGAATAACACAGAAGAACATAACACAAGCTAGTTTTTATTTTTTATGTACATGTACAAGAGTTTGAAACAAGTCTATTTGTAAGAAGTATCCAAATGTTCTCACCAAGAGCCCAGAAGATGAAGCCTAAACTTTATCAAATATGGGAACTAGCACACCATGACAGCACTGAACTGATATTCAGATTAAAGGTCTACCCTTTGGGTGACACAACCTACCACCAAAGTTTTATCTCTAAATTTGAGGTAACAAGACTTTGATCTAAATGACACTATCAAAGACAGGCAATCAGACATAATTTAGTAACACAATTTTATTAACACGAGCCCAAACACTCAAGGAATATCATCAAATAACATATACACAAACAATATTTGGCACTTCTAACAGGACAAATATTGCAGAATGATTAATGCCAGGCTGGAACAGCAGAGCTTCTCCACCCTTGCTAATCAGTAATCGTTACTTCATTTGGCTGTTCCATACAATCATAAACCAACTTTCCAAACTGTCTCGTATCATTGCTTCTAGAGCTGCATCTGCATCCCATTCGTACATGAAGAATATCCTACAAATGGACCATTGTCTAAACCCTCCGACATAATTAATCACTACCTTCTAATCAAAGTTTCCAGGAATGTCAATATCTGTATCTGAAGGATTCGACATTCCTGTATCTGAAGGATTAGAAAGCTCGGCCAGGGGTTCCTGTAGGTCAAATGAGCCAAATGTAAGAAGCAACTCAAATGCATCTTATAGAGAATTATGTATGTTTACCTACACAACCGTTGCATTTACAAATGTACCGGAAGCTCCATTCTAAGTTTCATTGGCAAAGTTCAAGTTGAGCAACTTGAACTAAGATGGAGCCTGTACAGTTGTGAGTTGTGAATACGAGTTGTTTAGATAAACATTATCAAACAAGCTACTCAATAGGAATACCTGCTCATCATCATTTTCTGAAGAAAGATCAATTTCCAATGGCAGAGTGTTTGTTAGGTGTTCTGCAGATTCAGGCAATTCCTGAACAAATACACGTTTGGCAAGTATCAGAAACAGTTCATAGAAGCTTTCGTTTTGTCAATACCCAAAAAAAGGTGTCTGAAAACTCCAAATCGGGTGTAAAAGACTATAGAAAAACAAATTTAAAACTACCTCATCACAGGGGTCTAATGCATGATTATTCGAACCTTCAGCAGCAATAGCCTCGGATGGAGTTTTAGGAAAACCCTGAACACACCATAAAATTTTTATGCAAATGGAACAACAAATGCATATCAACATATGAATTTACAATATTTGAAAGAGTTACTTGTTCATTTTGGATGACAGACAATTCCCCTTCAAGAACAGTAGGCTTGACATCAATACGAGGGTCCTGTAAATTTCATTCAAGTTGATAGGATATTAGGGTGTTTTAGGACTATGATGCAATTAAACTGATCTAACAATTTAAGGTAAGGCTGTTAAAAACTTATGAATTGGTTTGCTTTTCCCCTTAGTGGAGGTTAGGTTGTTTTCATTTTTTTGGCTTAATTGCAGTTTTAGTTCCCCTATTATTACCAATTCACAGAATTGGTCCCCTATTTTAAAAGTCGACAGTTTTGGTCTCTGTATCAGATTTTTGAACTAAAAATGACAATTAGACATATTTTTAATGACGTGAAAAACAATTCTATGATATAGAACAATCTAAATGCATTAATTATTCATATGTCATTAATTAAATTAACAATACGAAAAATTTCCAAAATTTAACACTAAGTTTTTACGGCGTTTTATTCCAATTTCATGAGTGTTAATCATTCTACAACATCGTATCATATGTCACATTATTTAAAACATTCAACGCCATTATTTTTTAGTTAAAAAATTAGTGGGAGGGACCAAAACTGTCGACTTCTAAAATAGGATAACCAATTTCGTGAATTAGTAAAAATAAGGGGATTAAAACTGCAATTAAGCCATTTTTTTGTAAAGATTTAAGGTTTGAAACAATTCAACTCAAATCTCATACTGATATGAACAACAAGCTTTAATGATAAACCTTCCACGGAGAACTTCACAAAATTTATTTTCATGTCCATGTGAAGCGTTTCCATCTCTTTGTGACAATCAAAAGCATACAAATGTAATTAATTAGTTTACTCGTTCCATTTTGACAAAAGTTTAATTGAAAATGTTGATAAAAATCATTTAAAGTAGCTACAAAATATATTATTTGAAAATATTTGTCATACAAATTGTAAATACATATCAGAATTCTTCAATTAGTAAGTTTCACCAAGATACATTATTTCATGGGATTTTGATATTTGACTTTGTTAATAAAAGGGAGTGACTGAATCATGATTAGCTGGCAGGTCAATAATTTGACTTAGATATTTATCTTATTCCCCCTCCAACTTTTATTCTTTCCCTTATTTCTATTCTATAATAAATTTTATTTTCCCATCACCGACAAGAGATGTTTCTTTTACTATCCAAAAGCACCTGAATAAGATACCACAAACCCAAAACATGAGTTATGACGAATCCATCACCAAAACCATTTGATTTCAAACTGATTATTAAAATTGTTTGCAGAACTGATTCTACTTAGCATTTGCAATTGCCTTTTAATCGGGGAATAAATCTCAAGAAAATATTAAATGCTCCATCTTACATACCAGACCACTTTGCTCAACAGAAAGGTTTCTTCCTCCCTTACTGAGATCTCTGAGTGTCCCCTGTCAGAGTAAAGAAGCAGACTCAGAAAAGATGAATATATTTGCAAGATTCAGACAGCAAAAAGATATTGAAAATGCAGTAAACACGTATGGTCAACGGAATCAGACATGCAAAGTAAAACGAAAGCATAAATTATGCGACAAGTATATCATATAGTCAGAACACAGCATCTAATTTGCCAGGCATTAACTATAAAGCTCCAGGCAGCTCCCATACAATTGGGACCATTGTCCGGATTCCCGATCGTAAACAATAAAATGGCACCATGAAAGATAATAAATGACAAAGGTAGTAGAGTTTGACACAATAGCATCCAAAACAGTTGCTGATAATCTTTAAGAAAGGATTATATATAAAAGAAAAAAGTACTGGACATCAGATATACATTATTTTACTACAAATCTAAATGAAATATTTGAAAGATTTGGTTTACTTTTGGCATCACACAATAACTTCATTTGATCTAAGCAGCCAAGTCCAGCTAACGGAAAAGAATTGTGTTGCTGCTGTACTTTAAATGAAGTACAGAAGTTGAACAAAGCAACTCATCAAAACCATACTTTGTTATCAAAATGACTGACCTTGTTGGCCCACATAAGGCCACATGCATTACATAAAGTTCTTGGTCCAGCTGGCCCGCGGCGCATTGCAGGAGTATTATTTTCGTTGACTCCACAATGCTGACATCTACGTCTAGAAGACAAGAAAAAGAAAAAATTTGAATTAGAATATGTATACACAAATCTCTCTCACATACACATAAGAGAATGCCTGTGTTTAAAACTCACAAAGATCCTGGATTAGGAGTGCCATCTTGACCAACAGTCTGTGGTGAATCACAATTAGAGGAACTAGGGTTTTGCTTCAAGGATGCAAACTGCCCCTTCTTACGATGCATCCTAGCAAGAAATAAAAGAGAACAAAAAAAAACGGCATTTATAGATAGAAATGAACACATAAACTTCATAAACAATTTAAAATCAAACTAAAGCCTACAAGGAAAATAGTAATATATGACCTTAAAAGGTTAAAATGCAATCAATTACTATCAACAAACATGCATTATGTCCCTCACACTCCTTACTTTGGTTGTTGGGAAATCTACTCATTGATCTGCCTCAACGGCTCTACATTTTCACCATTGTGGGAGAGTAATAGGCTTGTCCTGTTAGTCTCAAATCTTTTCACAAGTATTCCTTTTTCAAGGAGGGAGTAGGCTCAATGGTGTTAGAACTTAGAGCTTAACCATTTATAACTGGAGCATAATTCCAGGGATTTCACCATCTTCATCTACTTACTGGTTAAAGCAAATTTCTTGTCCCAATAAACTTCCTTGATAGTTTTGCAAAGAGAGGATTAGGAAGCTCTACTAAATTTGTTTATTTTATCTTATTCACAAGGAGGATAGAAACCAAAATTTTATATTTGTAATCAGACTTTTCTGGTATATTATCTAGATGCAACTGCCAACTGCACAAAAGTAATGGAGCTGACATTTTGGCCAAAAATAAAAATCATATACAAACTTATTTATAAAATAAATTTCAGAGATTTACTGCAATCATTGAAGAGCATAAACAGTGTTTAAGACAACAGAATGACCATGTTTTTATCAAAGCCAAGATAATTTCTTGTGTACAAATTATAGATCTAGAAATAAGTCATCGCCTTTTTGGGGAAAAAGGGTGATATATGAATTTTCATTTACCTTTCTGCCACCTCTTTTCTCACAGTGTATCTAATTTTCTTGTCAAAACATCTTTCCTTGCGTTTTTCACGGAACCTGACCAAGGAGGCTATTCGTCGTGAAAGGTTTGAGCGCTTTGTAATACCACCCATGCCCTAGAGATTGCAAGAGCCAATGCACAAATGCAAGCATAAAAATACAATACAATTTATAAAATTGTTTTTGTTAAGTGAATATTTGTTTTACCTTGATACTTTGATCAAATGGTAGTTCGACAGTAGGCATGCCTGCCTGCCCATCACGTCCTTCCAATAGCAGCAAAACAGCTTGCACCTGCAATGTAAAATTTGATCAGCAGGAATTCCTCAATAGCAAAACCTTCAATAATTGTCCTTTTGGCAAGCCAAGTAGTAAATACTAATTTAAATACAGGACTTCATTGTAACTTTCTTCCACATGCTACGTAGGTTATAGTTGATCAGATATTTGAGTCAATTTACAATGATAAACCGATCTTATAAAGTTCCTACCATGACAGATCCAAGAAAGAGTTACACCCACCCATTGTAGATATAATGTAGGAAGCCTTGCCTTGCAATTGCAAGAGGTCTTGACTTCCTAGTTGTTCAACGGCAACTTTAACTGTTGCGTCAAGGTTCCCATGATTTGCTAATAACTTACAAAATGTCACTTAATTTTCAATATCAGAGGTTTGCCAACTGTTTTTGTTTTGATTATGGGCACTAAATGGGCTTAAATCTATAATAGTTGGGTCACAGTAAGTTACTTTAAATCTTCAAAGGATTATGTGATGATTTTAGTTAATGAATTATTACCTTTTATTTGGACAAGTTAAGGCAATTACCATATTCTTGTTTGAGTGATGCAATCAAGTTTAAGTTTGATACTAAACATGTAAAGCCTCAGTTATGTCTATCATTACTAAGCCTTACTAATGTCAATATTTCTTTCTTCCAAAGCCCAAATCTATTCCATGAAAAACTTCCGCCAAAATCCATAGAGCTCTCACATCAACTTCTTCAAGTAGTTAATATCCAGACAGCCATTTATGACGATGAGATGCGTAATTCCTATCCTACCAATTGCAAACCACCTAAAGTTGAAAGCTATGAAGCATGGAGATAGACACAAACACTAGACATGATATGAATATGGACACACCGGCCCAGTTAATCTCTAAATAATAGTTGGGCTTTTACCATTTATACCATATACTATGACCTATCTTGTTGGAATTTTTTTCATATATTGTCAAGGAATTCAAATCGCTGGTTCTTCACAACATAGATCGACAATAAACACATTTTAAATTATCCAGCGCTTACCCAATTCAAAGTTCTTACCGATGTCTTACATTACAAATCCTTCTAAGTTTGTGTCTGGATTCATTAAAAATAATGGCGTGACTGTGAGAGTTGGGGGAGAAGTTCCAATTTCTAACTTTATAAAATCACGGGGAAAACGTGTTGGGAAGTGAGAATGATAAACCCATTACCCATCTTGAATCCAAACATAGGCCTAAGTATGTCAAAAATCAGTTTAGTAATAGACAAGCAACTCACATGCAAACAGTGTTGTCAATCGCGAATCGTGGAAAATAGCCATTTGTTAAAGTTCCTCTACACAACAGCGCTGTAGTGTGCCGCTATTTGCCAATATTTTGTACTAAAAAAGTTTCGTGAAACAATAGTGATTGATTCAAATTTCACTATGTTATAGCACTATAGTGGCTATTTAACAACATTGCATGCAAAGCAGATAATTATGCATTTGGCCCTATCTTTACCACAACAATCCCATTGAATAAAACCACCATAATGATTCACATTTATTCAACAATCTATGTTTAATATATATTAATAAATTAAGTAATAGCACGCCACTCAGCATTTTATTTTGTCGTGTTATACAGACCTAACAACAATTTAGCAAATAACAATCCGTTTGTTTAAGTTCAACAAAACTGATTGCCAATTGCTGTGAACTATGTTAACCCTAAACTACAAGCTCAAGTCAGAACAGAAATTCGCATCATAAAAGTAAAACAAATAATAATAATAATTAGAAGTGACGAATAAATTACCTTCTGATGTGTGACAGAGGGAAAAACGTAAACCTCGCCCTCAAAAGAAAGAGTGAGTTCACTAGCACGCGTAGTAGGCAAAACGACGTCGTCTTGAGTCGCACTCGCTGCGGCAACGTTCACTGAATTCACATTCGTTTCCTCCAACTCATCCATAGTATCATCACCACCATCGTCGTCGTCGTCTTCGTCGTCAACAACATCAATTGCAGGGTCCTCGAATTGAAGAGGTTGTTCCGCCATCAGTTTCGCCACGTGGCAGTGTCTGTGTGAATGAGAGTATAAACCCTAATTTTGAAGACTGATACGTCGATCAAAACATCGATTTCCGTCGGGTAGAAATTCAATTAGGGGCTGAGAAGATTCGAGAAGATTTAAGAGAGAGAGAGAGAGAGAGAGAGAGAGAATTGAAGATCTGGAGAGAAGTTAGAAGAGAGAGCAGGAAGAAGGCACTGAAAACGAGAGTGAAATTTTGATTGACGGCGTCAGCGTGTCGTGAATTTCGTTTCTCTTCCCTTGCTAATGCACCAGAGACAAAGTTTTTTTTTTTTTTGAAAGAGTAACAATTTTCACTCCTTTTATAATTGGACGAGATCACAATTTTGCTTATTGAAAAATAATTTAGGTTAAACATTAAAGAAAACGTTTGTAAATAGATATATTTTTAAATTCAACTTATATGTCATAAGAATTTGAATTTGAATTCAAATTATTATGAGATAAAAGCCAAATTTTTTCAATTGAATTAATATGCGTTGGTTAATCGCAATTGTTTCAATACATAGAATAAAATTTATGTATGATAAAAAAATATAATGTGTGCACAAGATTTTATAGCAATGATTAGTAGATCTGAAAGGAAATACTCAATACTAAATGTTTGAATATGTCGTGATAGTTTATCGACTTCTTATTTTTTATTTTCATATGCAAATTTATGTTCTACAAATCTACCACCCAAAAATTCACGAAGCTAAATAATATCTTTGATATGTATGAATCAACTTTATCTATAAATTATAAAAAATAAGTCATCTCCTTTAACATCAATACACCTGCTTAGGTCTGATCGAATATCATATTTCGATTTGGTGTCTCGAATAATATTGGTCAAGGTAAATATCTTGGCTTCCCATCCTTAGTGGGGCATAAAAAAAATGTTATCTTTGAATACATCAAGGATGAAATTTGGAGGAAAATCCAATTGTAGAATACAAAATTTATTTCTCGCACGGGTAAAGAAGTCTTCATTAAAGTAGTTGCATTAAGAGATAATATTGAACGAATGTTAAACTCGTTTTACTGGGACACAACGAATAATAGAGGATGGGGTATTAATTGACTTAAGTGGAAAAAACTTATTGCAAGGAAGTAATGGGTGAACTTAATTTTAAAAATACTTTAGAAGTATTGAAGTCTCAAATTGACTCATTTGTTTGAGTAAAAAAATTGACTAATTTATAACTTGTATTGTTAAAAGTTATTATGTGAGACATTACATGAATATGTATTCTATGTATTATCACATCAATGCCACATCAACAGAACCCAAATTACATATAAATTTTATGAGTATTTCAGTTAGCTCAACTGACAATGTCAACATTGTTAAATTGAACATTTTATGTAGTGACATGGGTTGAACTTAAAGTCTCTATTTTACTAGTTGTATTTACTACTTTGTTTATCAACAAAAAATAATAATTTATCAATTAATTCCCAAGACAACAACTATGGAGGTGACATGAAATACATGAATTTCATGTATCACATGAAATTTTGATGATGCAACATTGATATGAAATCTATATAAAAAGTTATATAGTCTTTAACTATAGAAGTTAGTGTATAAGTCATTTTGATTGAACCGTAATTTTAAAGTTATGTTTATCAATTTATAAAATTGAAAAACTATTTTGACTAATATTCACAAATTCAAATATCAGTTTAGTCATTTAATAAAAATTAAATCCATAAGACATATGACAAACAAGTGTCACGTTAATTTTATTTGCACGAAGTGTATGTTCTTCACATTCTGGATCTTGCTCCATTTGGTAGTTGTTGTGTGCATCTAAAAGATCTAGGTGATTGTTCATCTACCCTCCTAATTTTGTTTCCACACACTCAAATACATTGCCAGAAGTTAAAATCCAATCGTATATTTCATACTATCGGAAACTAAAATCTAGTAAACAACTGAAATATTGGAGATAGGATGAGCATTCGCCAAATATCTACAGGCCATTTGGTTATAATCATGTAGTTTTGCCTTTTTTTTTTAGACATCATGTAGTTATGTTCTTTTTTTGGGCATGTAGTTTTGCTTCAGTTTTAACCAAGGCCATCTCCACTCGAAAAGGAAACAGCAACCGGTGCATCATACATGCTTTTCCGCACTTGTAATATTTGTTTAATAAACCTTACCCCTCTAAACTGAATTGAGAATAGTGTAAAATTAAGCCGAGTATAATAGAATGAAAGAATTGTTATTTCAACATACTTATGATTTGTTATTATATATATTTAAATAAAACCTTTAATTTATTAATTGTAATCATTGATAATACTAACTTTATACACTTCAGTTGTTCAATATAGAGAACTCAATCTAATTGATGATACCCTATTATTAATATATTTGAAAACATTCCATTCAATTGATACTATGGTTTGATTATGCTTTATTACATCATCCAATTTAAGTATGGTCATCATTTTAACTGGTTGAACCCATCAAAATATAAGATAATTTGGTTTAGTCTTTAGTTCTGCTTAAAATATTCCAATTTTTCAGTTATGCAGCTAAAAGACATACGACCCTCCTTTTGGGCACATGGTTAACCAGCTTTCTTTAAATGGGAGGAGGAAAAAATATTCCACCGGAACTATTGCTTACTGTTGTGCACATTTTCACATAAACTAAAATATCAAACAAAACTTGCGTCCACCCAATGAAATCAAATCAAGTCCTCATTCAAATTCCACTTTATAGTATACATTCCGATAAAAACAGCTAATGCAACTTATCCAAAAGCATGTTTTAAATAGACCTGGTGTGTTAATGAGAGCCTCTCTAGAACTGTACATTCTACCAGCCCAATCGAGCGGAATTACAATAAATCTGGGAGTGCCACAGTCAATGACTGTCATTTTCCGTGACTGGAAATCTCAACGATCTGATACCTAAGCTGTTTTATTATCAACAGGATCGTTGGGCACAGAAAGAGCCGTCTGACAGTTCAAGTCATTACCCTCATCAACCTGGTCATTGATAGTAGAGTGGAAAAAGGATGCAATTATTACCACTCAGAGCAAAACAAAAACCCAATGTAGTCAAGGAAAGCATACCGTCTCAGGTGACGCAAGTGTGTGCAGTTCGTGGTTTCTCTTAGTATTAGAAAGATCCCTCAAAGTACCCTGCAAAATTTCACTGTTAGAATGTGTAACTACTGGCAACTCCACAATTAAACAACAACCCAATCTAGGCCCCTTTGTTTAAGCATTTTATAAAGATGATTTTTAAAGTATTTTAAAAGAGAAGTTAAAAATAAAAGCTTCAAATGAGAAATTGATTTGAATAGCTTCTCATAAAAACTCTTTTTTTTCATCTTTTTGAATAATAAAATTTCAAAAAATGATTAAAATGTGTAACTATTTTGCTTAGCTTCTCATAAAAATCATTTTCGAGATGTATCTTTATTAAAAAAATGTTATTTTTATTATGTTAAAATCTCTAACAATGAATATCTAAGTTATTAAATATCAAAATTACATTTTTAATTGGTAACAAATGAATTCGAAATAACTTCTATCATTTTTGAGTAGGTTCTCATAAAAATCATTTTTAAAAATATGAAGTTAAAATTATTATTTTTTATTTATAACAAACGAACCCCTAGTCAATGACGGCATACCTGTTCAGGAGGTGCCGCAAGAGTGTGCTGTTCATTGTGTCTCTTAGAAGTAGATAGATCCCTCAAAGTACCCTGCAGGATTTCATTGTCAGAATGTGCGACTACCGGCAACTCCATAATTAGAATCATTAGATTCATTCAGACTCACAGTTGGATAGATTTGAATTTAATGCTTACAAGAATACAGATGCACCTCCCTTGATATGCTTTGAAATGGGAGGTAAAGGAATCTAAATTTTCATTTTCCACTTGGGAAGAAAATAGTACATAATAGCACATTGAAACGATATCAATATACAGGACATCCCAAGATTTTGGTGATCACAAATAGCGAAAGCAAATATCACAAATAATAATTTACAGGAAAAAGAATTCACAATGCTGAATATGTAGAAAGGAATGAAAATGTAAATGTCTTCTCAAAATAAAACCAACTCTAAGCCAACAATTCACAAATTTGTTTTGCATTTCCAATTAAATGATAGAACAGTTGACTTGATGTAGAGTCTACTCCTAAGAACAAGGCTGGGGATAGCCTCTGCTTAAAATGAGATTTCCATGTCTCAAATCTAGCTGATATGAGACTCACACTTCTACATCAATGATATCTGGTGGAAAGAAAAGTTTGTCCACACAGCAAGTGGACAAGCCAATCTTTAATAACAAAGTGAAGTAAGATCTGAAACCTAGGATTTGACCCATAACACTAAAGAAACATAGAGGAAAAAGTTTTTCTTTTTCCAATTTCAACTGCGCTAGATAGTTAAAATATGAACAGGAGGTTTCC
This sequence comes from Cicer cuneatum, assembly GCA_037974295.1. Classification (NCBI taxonomy): domain Eukaryota; kingdom Viridiplantae; phylum Streptophyta; class Magnoliopsida; order Fabales; family Fabaceae; genus Cicer; species Cicer cuneatum. Next base: position 72,440,337 of record JBBPBO010000004.1, read on the forward strand.
CGCCCAAAACAAAACATAAGGATGATAAATACTTACCCTATTTGCCCAAAAAAGCCCACAAGCATTGCAAAGTGTCCTTGGGCCAGATGGCCCCCTTCGCATCATAGGGGTAGACTTTGAACTTGTTCCACAGTGTGTGCATCTGTACAACCATGCAAATCAAGGAGATGGTAAAACATCCAATAGAGCATCTCAGAACTAAAACAGGACCACCAGAAACACATATTTAGTCAAAAACTTACGAGGTTTCTGATTGAACCGCGTCTTGCCCTGACTCTGGATCTGAACCCCAATTGTTAGCTCCATCTTGTTTCTTAGATGATGTAAATTGACCCTTACTACGTTGCATCCTGTATTCAAAAATAGATAAGAAATAGATATGTGCAGATAAATAAAGTTGAACAGCTTCAAGAATGTGAGATAAAAAAAAATTGTGGAACATTAAATATGAAGTAACAAATACCTAGGCACCAAGCCATTTGTCAATACAGTCCAAACAAATAGCACATCCCAATAAAGAGGAACACTAGCAACAGTTTTTTGGAGTTACTCTTCACCATTCATATATGTTAAATGGACTTGGATCTCACTCCCAAAACTAGCTCAAAGAATGAGAGTGTTCAAGCACATATATACATCTAACTACCCAGGAACTTTGGCAATGTGGGACCCCAATACCCACCCTCACGCCTAGCATGAACCCAGGTCCAATTCTCACATTTTCATCCTTAACCCGACTCTAATACCATGTTAAATGGACTTGGATCTCACTCCCAAAAGCTAGTTCAAAGGATGAGGGTGTCCAAGCACATATTTACATCTAACAGTGTGGAACTTCAATAAACTTCAATAGTATATTTCTTAAAATGTCAATAAACTATTAAAATGGTGAACTATATTGGAGATAAGTGCACTGTGTTCTCAAAAAATAGGCCAAACATAAAGAGTGTGTTGAATGAAGACGCCATTGAACCAAATCTTGAAGTACGAAATATAGCCTTTCACTATGTAATTATGTAATTGTTGAGAAATATAGCAGACAGACTATGTAATTGTTGAGAACCATCCATCATACTGATGGAGGATGCTATTAATCTATGCATTATACTTGAAGTCACTTTGTTTTCAATTAAAGATTTGCAGATGTCAAGAGGAACCAAAAAAAGGAAGCACCAATGTTTGTTTTGTATTTACCTTATTGTAGTCCATATTTGTCAACTAACCAAAACAAAGCTTGGAGAGCCTACCCCGAAAATGCTAGAGTAAACGGAAGAACAGCTGCTACAGCAGAGACAGCAGCCGTAATGAAACAACTACAAATACTTGTAACACACCTAATTAACAATCTAACGATGGCTTTAAACCTATGTACTTCAAAACAGATCAACAGTAAACGATGTTTCAAAACACAAAATGGCTGGCAATTATATAGTACAGTTTTGAATTTAATCCACATCAACCAAGTCAGAATTGTCCCTTTAATTATATCAGAGTTGTCCTGGTTCTTCACATCTCATCATCACATAGTAGCAAATAGATAGGTTTTTGTTCCATTTTCCAACAGAACTTCAACTAAATTCTTGCAGACTAGCTCATAGAAAAATGTATATGTCATTACCTCACAGTGAGAACACACTTTATAGCTCATATTCTTGGGTCTCTACCATACCAATATATTTATTGCTTACAATTAAAATGGTTTAAAAAGCAAAGAAACAAATCCATTCCGAACCTTCATGTACTTGACAGATCATAACTAAGAAGCATCAACTTTTAAGTTCTGGCAATGAATGAGCTCCATATTTAAGTTCCAGAGAGTTAAATCTAACAAGATGCAGTAAAATTAAACTAGAAACCAAGTACGCTTACAATCAGATTCAGACCTTAGAGCAACTTCTTGACGCACACCATATCTAACTTTCTTATCAAAGTTTCGCTCTTTCCTCTTCTGACGAAACCTAATCAACGACGCTGCTCTCTGTGGTTGACTACATCTTGTAGGAAATTCAGTACCACTCTATTCCAATAACAAAATAATTTAAAGAAAAAAAATTAGTCAGCAACTTCAGCTTGTGACTGAAATTCTATAACTAACAATAAATAGCAAATAAGTAAACGTCAAATTTAATTTATATACACTATCAATATAATTTTTTTTACATTATCAACCAATCATAGCTGTCAAATCACAAAAGACACTTGACTTTTAATCAAAAGTATTTCTAAAGTCATATATATAATTGATCGTAATTTGTTGACAATGTAAAATATTTGATACCTACAGTTGATTAAAGTTAAACTCTATTAATAGGAGTTTTGTCGGCAATTTTTTTTAAAGTTGTCTGTTCTTCACAACCATTGGTTGTGATTGAGTGGGGGTGTAACATGTATATAAATTAAATTCTTAATAAAAATATTTATAATTATACCCTCTGATTTAGAGGTGATGTGTCCAAACATTGCGAACCCGAAGACAGTTCACATCCTCCTAACAGTAACAAAACTGATTGAACCTGAAACAAAAAAAAAAAAAAACCTTCATTCATTAAATCAACCTAGAGCTTATTCAATTGCATGCTAAATTTCACAAAAAAGAAAATAATAAAAAGTGAAAAAGGAAGATAGAGAGAGAGAGAGAGAGATTTCTCGAACCTTCTCAGGGGTAACAGAATCGAAGACATAAACTTGACCACGAAACGAAAGAGTGAGCTGACTAGAATCATCGAAGCGTTGAATTGACATGTCAGCGTGGTTTCCATCACCGGAAACATAAACATCTTCGAGAGAAACATCATGAATTGGTCCTTCTCCTTCGCCGGAACCGTCTTCAAGGGTATGCGAATCGTAATGGATGTGATTATCGGCGTCTTCGTTGTTTTTGATCTGGTCGGACATGTTCATAGAGTTGTACATTGTTTGAAAGAGTGTAGAATTAGGGGTTTTTTATGCATTAGAATGTGAAACCCTAACCCTAACACAAACCCTAACTTGTTTGATAGAGAGCGAGAGAGAGAGAGAGAGAGAGGAAAGAAAGAAAGAAAGAGAAAGTGTTATGTTGTGTTGAGGAGTGTGCGAAGGCGAGCGAGGTATGTCGGAATAAGAGAGAATGGAGACGAAAGTAACCCAAATGATGCCAATATTTACCTGCCTGTTGCCTGCTTTTGGTCTACAGTAAAGTATCGACATCTATAATTTTTAGAATTTAATAATTTAATGGAAATCCACGTTATTAATTTAATTGATTTAATGGAAATCTATTTTTATCCATTTGTGTAATTACCGTCTCTAATTTAAACGTTGACATTTTTTTGTTCATATTATAGATTTTTAAATTAAAAATAGACATATATTTTAAATGATTTTACGTAAGATTTAAAGTATTAATTATTTATATAAATAATTTTTAAAATTAAGATTTTAGAATATTTTATTGTAATTTTATAGACATTAATTATATTATACTAATTATATTAAACCGTCATTTTTAGGTAAATAATTAAAATAAATGACAAAAAATATTATATTTTAAAATAAGAGCGATTGATAAAAATAAAACAACTAAAATTGTATTTAAACTTATATTTTTTTGAGTAATCTACCAAATTGGTCTATAATTTTGTAGAGTACTCTTAAATAAATCATTGAAATTATAAATATTTCAAAAAGATCGATGATAATATTAAACTATCAAATTGGTCCTTATACTTAACTACTCACTATCAATTATATCATTTATTTTAACAGTTTATTATCATTTATGTTTGATTGTGAATATAAAACAATGTATAAGTATTAAACTTTTTTAAAATTACTACTCCATATTATATTTTTATTGGATATCAAGCAAAATTAATTTCCCATATTATATTTTTATTGGATGTCAAGCAACATTATTTTACATTAACGATGTATATTCTTTTTTTCCAAATTTAATATACAAATTTGTATTTGTAAAAAAGATTACACAAAATTGTATTTTGCTAACATCTGCCTTAGAGCACGTATATTGACTAATCTAAAGTAGAAATTGTATGCAAAGACATTTCGGTATAATTGAATAAACTAATTACAACATAATAATTTTATGCGTCTCACAAAAATTATATTTATTTGTTGATTTAAATGTGTTTGATACTTACAATTATAATTTTCTTTTAGTAAGTTTTTTTTGTTTGTTCACATTTCTATAAATATAATTTCATTTTAAAATAGTTACTTTATTCATTTTTCTTCCATAAAAAAAAAACTAAAATTAACCTCAAATGTTTAATTCTTTTTTCCTAAATTAGGGCTTCAAATACAATATTAGTACAAAAATGTGAATGTTTGTTTCTTCTTTGGATTGATTTGCTTCAATTTTCTTTCCGTTGATGGATGAAAAAATTGAAATTGAAGCTAACAATTGGAAATTGGTTCAAAACAATGAACCTATTATTTCCGTCATCGATAAATTGAATTCCGATTTGTCAATTATCAAATTCGATAATTTCTCAATTTCGATTAAGATTCGTAATTCAATTTCCAGTAGTTCGAGTTCCACCAATAATGTGGTCAACTAATTGAAAAATCCGATTAGCCAATAATTCCCCAAAGCAGGTTTCACCTTGAAACTATTGTCATAGAAGACAACAACTAAAAAAAATATAGAACCAACATTTAAAAAAAAACCCGTTGTTATTATCTTAATATCATCGCTATCTTTGATAATATAATACAAATTGCTATATTGCAATTTACGTGTTAGTGCTGATGCTCTAAACTTGAACCAACAATTTCAAAAGAAACTATTTTAAAGTTGTTAATTTTAAGTTTTTTTTAAGGAAAAAAAAATGAAACATTTGAGGTTAATTTTAAGTTAAAAAATATTATAATTTAATTATATTGAAAAATTATTTTTAAGTTAAAAAAAATTATAAAACTTACGAAAAACAAAAAATCTTACGAGAATTACAATAAAATAAAAATTATAATTGCATTGACGAAATATATATTTAAATCTTAATTGTTTAGCATGTCTTCAATAAAGAAAAAAACTTGTCACCATTTGTTTAAAAATTTATGCAGATGAAATTATGAAACCACCAACCTACAATAAAATGAATGCATAAATTATTTTTTATAAAATTACAAACTGGATTTCAAGTTACAATAGAATGAAGCATGAAATCCAACAATTTATGTACAGATTACAAACATAAATTATCTTGTTTTTCGTCAAGATTGACAATTTTTGTAAATATGAAATTTATCGTAATTATTTCTCTATTAAACAATTTTTTTTGAAGTCTACTTTTTCACCTATTATTCGAAGTCCCGATACAAAATACATATCTAGGGGAGTAAAACGTATTATCCTATTTTGTATACGAAAACCCTTATTTTTTTCATCTCATCTTTTAACTAATTCTCCAAGTAAATTTGTAGATATATACATTTTTTTTCTGGCAAATACAATAACTATTTAAATGGGATAAACTTGTGTTATCTTTGTATTTACTTTTGCAATTAATTATCTTACATGTCTGACACGCACTTGCGCCTGAAAAAAGCAATTGCAATTAAAAATTGAACATAAATAGATAACATTAATTGACTCAAACCAAAAATTGTCTTCAAATGTGATGCTTAATGATCATATACCTTGACCCTTAATATATATATATATATATATATATATATATATATATATATATATATATATATATATATATATGATACACTTTTTTTTATAAGTTGTAATATAAATATCCTAATAAGTGATATTATTCACAATTGAGATTATCTAACATTCCAAATTTCTTTATAGATTGCAGGCATCCATTAAAGAAGACAAGTACAATTAAAGAAGATAAGTACAATGAGTTATACACATTATGCACACAATAATATATGTGTAACAGAAGCATTAAAAGCATCACTTATAAAAGACATTTTTTTATGAAACAAATTTCTTAAGGAACATCTTTACAAATATGAAGCAACTTCCCGTTGTCTTACAATGAATCATATTTTGCTTGAAAGCATGTTATGGGTGCCCACCATACTCTAACTATGTTATTACAACATAATTTAGGTACCGATATAAAAGCCATTATCTCGTTCCTTTAACTCCAAAGCAATATTCAAGGTATGGTTTCTATAATCTTACTTCAACCATTCAATACCTTTCATCAATTTTATTAATGGGTAAGGAAATTCAACATCATGTTCTAACTTCATTTCATAAAGGAATATTTCTTCTTAAAGGTTCCTAATTTAAATTTCAATGACAACAAACAACGCAAAAAAAGAAATCAAGCAAAATGAGGCAACAAATAATATAAAATCAAACAATGTTTGAATCTAGAAAGAAGAAAGTGACATATATCAAATAATGTGAAACACCTGCATGTCCATTTTCTATTTTGCGAACGAACATACACAACAGGTTGATGGTGACAGTGAGATACGACGAGGAGAGAGGCGGTGTAAGGAGGAGATGTTATGGCGACGATGAAATGCTATAGCCAGGAGAGAGCCGACGACGTAAACTGCGACGGTGGTGTAAACGACAACATAGGGGCGACGGAGACGGGGTGAGACCAGTCTGAAAGATGAGTCTAATATGACCTAAATTCATATTATGTGTACCCATATGCATCAATTTAGTGGGTGTTGATTGAATATTTTGCTTCTTTTATTATAGAAAAGTGTCAAAAAAACAACTATTAGAAAAGTGAATAAATTTGTTACTCAATCACTTGATTCTTGGCTCTTAAAAAGTTTTCAGATATTTTTATAAGGTTTTAATAAGTTCTTTGAAGAGAATGATTAGATAATGACATGCTAATTGTACTCATATTTTTTGATTATCCGTAAAAAATTTAGTACTCACTTCACAATAGCATTAAATATATATATATATATATACATATATTCTTCTTACTTATTTATTTATATTATTATGATATAAAATAAATGTCAATGAATATATAAATTTTATTATAAGTAATAATATTTAGACTACCAATATAAATATACAAAAAAATCAAGATAAAAATTAATCAAATTCTTAATTTTTTTAGGTGGAACAAAATATTCAATAACTTAGCCATATACGAAGTTAACAATTAGTTTTATAAAACATGGTAATTGGTTTCTAAAGTTGGTTTTATTTTTATTCATGTGTTTAGTTTAATAATTAATTTTTTTTTCTTTTGTTTCTATTAATATCCTAAATCAAAGAAATATTTATGTGATTCAATATTTTGGATTATTTAAATTCTCTATCTTTTTTATTTAATACTATAGAATTTTGAATATTTTCTTAATTATATCAAAATGATATGAATTTTAAAGAGTACATACTTAGATACATATATATAATTTTTTAAATTGTGTGTACGGAGAAGGGTATTATAGGGCCCTACCTAGACTTTATCAATTGTCATTTGTATCCCTTATGCGTTAGTGAAGAAAAAGAATAATATAATTAGGGTTAATTGCTTATTATTTTGAAAGTAAAAGTAAATATTGGGCTACTAGTGAAAGTAAAGACAATTTCTTCTTCTACTTCCTATGTTCTCAAATACATAAGGGGAATAAATACATGTAAAAAATACCTTTAAATTGATCAAATTAAACAAAAGTTGAGGATTTAAAAAAAAAACTTGGGGATAGAGAATAAGCTTACAAAACAAAAAAAAAAAATATTAGACCTTCTTTTGAAGTAAACACACTCATTTTACTTTTTAAATGCTCTATAAATGCGTTAATTGCTTTTATTTTTGTAAATTTATTATTTATTCTTAGAATTTTAGTTGGACCTAACACAACTCTTCAAAATCGACTTATAAGGTAATAATCACTCGACACTTATAAACACATTGTCCAAACTCTAAATTTTATCTTATTCAAAGTGAAACTCTTAATATCCACCCTCTCACATCCTAGATTAAACATCTGAAATGTAACCCGAATGCCTTGATGACAATAACTCATGATTTAATAGATCATGAATAAACTCTAATATATCTTGAAATTTAAATTGAATATAAGACCACCCTACAAAATCGACTTATATGATATACACATTATCAAAATTTCTTATCCCATCCCAGGACACTTAACATTTATTTATTTTATGTATTTGTTTGTGAATTTTATTTTATAAATTATGATTTGCACTAATAATCTATAAAATTTAACACTATTTTTATTAATTTATTAATTATCCGGTTGAAGTACAGTGATTATTAGTATATTTAAACTTCATTCAATAGCCATCACAATGTAATAAAATTGGTCCTTTTGAGGTAAAATACAATACATTGGCGACGATATATTTTTTTCCTGTAAGATAAGGCACTCAAGCCTGTCTGTACAATATATTTGTGCTACAATTTTAGTGCACATGAATCCCCAAAATCCCATTGAAGAGTTAACAAATATAATGTACATGTATGAACAAAACCCCAAATCTGTAGCTCCTGGTAATCTAAAACACGAAAAAACCAATTTGGGGAATTACTGTCTCGCAATGATCAGGAAGTACGATGATAATCCAATCAGTTCCTCTATTCCAGTATGAAAGATGTCAAACTGTTTTCTGTATACAGATAAAGCTGGTGCTCTTACATCTTATCTTTGTATCTCCTACAGGCTGAGCACTTCGTGGGATAACACCCAGAACTCGAGAAAATGGCATGATCAACATGTAAGAAATGTTTGCTTAAACCCAAAACATGTAGTCAGTGGGTGCACCTGCAATAAAATAACCGCAAAGTGATGTCATTAATAAAATACTCTTCAATTAATATGATTTTATTTTTCAAATAACCTTTTTATTCTCATAGAAAAAAAAATTCCATGAAGGACAATTTGAGAAATACTATTACTTGCTTAATACATTAAAAAATTAATTACAGTTAACTAAAATTCTTAATTAATGTGAGTTTAAGAGACTAGACAGAGTACAATTGCAAGATAAATTTGACAGAACATAGACAGGCATTCCTAAAAAATGTCTTCACCTAATATTGGCACTTTGTGAGCATTTAAATCAAATAATAAGGTATCAAAGAAAAAATTAAAGCAAGGTACACACGAATCTTTGTAAAATACCAAAGTAACTGCTACTTACATTTTTAAAGTAACGGTGATACTTTAAATGGAAGACAACCTCTAAAGGTTTCACAAATAATTATGCATTCTGGGTATTTAAAAAAGCCATCATTAGAAAAATCTTAAGTAATTTCTATCTTTCCCTTCAGACACCTTGATAACAGACAAAATGAAAAGCAATAATAAGCTTTGCAACCGCAGTAAGGAACAATAGGATAATGACATATTGTTAACCCCGACAACGGAACTGGAAATAGTTTTTAGAGATTCTTATACATCTACTTTAAGAAAAGTCTCCCACTAGTGACACATTATGAAATTTCACACTTCTATTTCCCACCAATTTTTTCTCACATGCGTGTAGTTTTGCATGAATCTTTACTTTTTTGTATAGAAAGAGATATGCAATCAAGTACAAATCCCAGTAGGAAAGAAGGAATCAAGTAGTCATAAATGAATGATTACCTGGAACAGTCATCACGGGGCAGCTCTAACTGTTAAAATTCCACATGCATCTTCTGCATGCATTGTTATATTTTCTGTTAAGTTTTTGCTTTCAAATTTTTGCTGTGGCTCGTCCTCCGAAGCTGAGGATTTTCTATGGAATACACAAGGAGGCTTCCATCTTTTGTGCCAGCTAAGAAGCACTCTTCTGGCGTTACAGTCAAAGATGTTAAAATCTTTCCAACCCCATGATATTTCTTAACAACTTCTAGCGTGTTTATAGAGCGAACAACAATCTGCCCCTGGTCACCTGCACCTACCAAAAACTCACCACATTTGCTCAATTGAATAGTATTGAGACGCCCATTGGATTCAGAGGCAGCAAGGTGTTTGCCATTTAACGAATACAGGTGCAAACTAAGATCATCATCAGCATAAATTACAATCTGACCATGTTGAGAAACAACTAGCTTTGATATAGGGCTGCCTGATGGATGCCGTAAGGATCTGACATATCTACCTTCCCGCAGGGTATGGAATACACATGTTCCATCTTTTGATCCACTAATTATGATATCAAGCTCATGACTAACATACAAGCAAGTTATTATATCATCATGTCCACAAAGGATATGACATGGAGTTTCGATTATGACATAGTTCTTACGAGGTAACTCAGGCTGACTGTTCCGAATTCTCTTTTCTGTTTTACCACGATAAACTTCCCAAACCATTACTGTGGTATCATAACTTCCAGTTGCAAGGATACTCCCCTCAGATGTAACTGCAGCACAATTAACCTTCGTAAGCCAGACATGTAAAGAAACTAGAAGGTTGAAAATCAGCAATTCAAATAAGATCAACAAAAAGTTCACTGCAAACTGTTAGATGAAACAGTTGTCTATGGAAATAATAGTATTAGTGGCAATCTTCAGATATCAAAACATCACCATTTGATTCATTCAACAAACAGGAACAAAACACATTAGAATAAAAAAAATGATCATAATGACTGCAAACTTGTGGCTTAAGAAACTAGAAATCATTTCTCTTTATTTAGCAGGCAAGATTATTGTTAAAATATTAGAGTATCTTTTTATATTATATTAGAGTATCTTGAGTTATTTCATAGGATCAATTTATAATCAAAGATATCTTATAATATCTCTCGTTATTATTATGATTTGTTCCTGATTTAGGATTGAGTCTATGTTTCTCTATAAATAGAGATTAGTATTGAGTCTTTTGTAATAAAATTAGCATAAAACTATTATCAATAATATTTAAACCCTTATTATTTTCTCTCCTTATTTTCTCTAAAATCCCACAACTTCAACATGGTATCAGAGCCTATTTTGATTCTCCTTAAACAGTCTTGCCGTGGTTCCGCTTCTGAATTTCCAACAGTTAGGTAATATAATCATAGTTTTTCTTTTCCAACGTGATCATTCTTTTTTTCAAACCACTGTCGTGACACATTTCGACACCGGTTTCACTCGTTTCCGTTCAGTTCGCTATTGCTGCCGTCACCGACACTGTTACCTGCGACTTTTCCGAGAAACGACCACTCCATCAGCTTCGCCTCTTCTAGATCGGCCCACACCTCAAAGCGAGTCGCCGAAAGCTACCGCACACACCCATACGCGCCTTACCTTACGGTCACACGTGATCAGATACAATCGAATCTGTTCTGTGTGGATCTCTGTTTCCATCAGAGTTTTCTATTAATGATATGGTTAAACATTGGGTTGATATTTTCTCTGGATTAGATAAAGTGGAAGTCAAGGCTCTTGAAAATATACTGGAGCAAAAACAAAGGTTTCAAGAGGAGCTGCACAAGTATCTAGCTCTGAGGCAGAATAGTCAGGATAAAGAAAATCCCGAGGTTCAAAAAAAAAAAAAATACATTCTGTTTTCGAGTAATGTCTCGTTCATTTGCTGAGCCAACAAAGGCTGAGGAGAGTTTCCAGATTCTTGATCAATATAATGACACTAATATCTGGAAAATTTTGACGAATCTTATTGATCTAAATACTAGCTTTCATCAAACTCATGCATACAGGGATGATTTGATTAAAATACTTGACGAGAATCATCAGCCCAATGAATTTCTGAATACCTTATATTTCAAGTGATCGTATTTGCTATTCAACAAGGAGCATGCAACTCTTTCAGAAGTCATCAGATACAAATCTGCAGAGAATGATCAGCGTATACAATCTTGCATGAAGATATTAGTGTAATTTGCTCCATTGGTTCTGACCTTCCTTTTGGACACAGTCCAAAATCTGTCATGGCAACTCTTTGCTTCTGGCTTGGTTTTGGTATTGGTGGAGACTACCCGCTTTCGGGTACCATAATGTCAGAGTATTCTAATAAGAAGACTCGAGGTGCCTTCATTGCAGCTGTCTTTGCCATGCAGGTTTTTGGAATCTTGGGAGGTGGTGTATTTGCAATTGTAGGAAATCAGAGAATAAAAATGTTGTATTCTCATATATTGAACAATAGGGTTACAAGGAAGGAATATATAGAGGAGGTAGGCACTCAGCCATCCTCATCAGAAAAGAAATACAATTAATACAATAACTCCTCATAAACTAGAATAAACAGAAAAAGAAATAAATTAATGAGGAGAGATGGCAACATAATGACCAAATTCCTCTTATTCTAGGAAACAAATAATGCTTAATCAACCGTATTAAAGTGGCAGATTTCCACAACAATCATAGTTTCAGCTGCATTCAAAGCCAGGTTTGATTCTCCACCTTACTCGGTTGATCCAGTTGGTTCAACTGTTCCACAAGCATATTACATTTGGAGGATAATTGTGATGGTAGGAGCACTCCCAGTTGCATTGACTTACTACTGGCGGATGAAGATGTCCGAAACTGCTCGTTACACCACTCTAGTTGCTAAGAACATGGCGATGGCTGCAACAGATATGTCTAAGGTTCTGCAGGTTGAGATCCAAGTTGAACCAAAGACAGATGAGCAGAAAAAAATCATATGGTTTATTCTCAAAGGAATTCCTCAGTCGCCATGGATTACATTTACTTGGTACAACAAGTACTTGATTCTTGCTTGATATTGCATTTTATAGCCAAAATCTATTCCAGAAGGATATTTTCAGCGCAATTGGTTGGATACCTCCTGCACAAACAATGAATGCACTTGAGGAAGTTTACAGAATCACAAGAGCTCAAACACTTATTGGTCTATGCAATATTGTTCCAAGCTACTGGTTTATAGGGCACTCATTGACAGGATAGGAAGATTTGCAATTCAATTGATGGGATTCTTCTTTATGACTGCCTTCATGTTTTCTCTTGCCATTCCTTATGAACATTGGACTCATACGGATCACCGTATAAGATTTGTTGCATTGTATTCATCGACCTTCTTTGCAAATTTTGGGCCAAATGCTACCACATTTGTTGTGCCGGCAAAATTTTTTCCTGCTAGATTCCAATTTACTTGCCATGGAATATCATCAGCAACGGGAAACTCGAGGCTATAGTTGGTGCATTTGTGTTCTTGTATTTGGCACAAAACAAGGACAAGAGTAAAGCAGATGTAGGGTACCCAACAGGTATTGGGGTGAAAAGTTATTTGCTTCTATTGGGTGTGGTTAACATTTTGGGCTTCCTTTTTACTTTTTTAGTGCACAATTATTCTCTCTCTAACAGTTCCAGATCTACCCTTACTTTCCAATTTTGATCAACGAAAATATGCGTCCTTGTTCAAACAGCTGTTATCTCTCTTGTTTTGGACGCATTTTTTCAATCCGTTGATTGATCATGGCTTCGTTTAGTTAGAGTCACGCTGCTTCTTCTTCGGTGTTTGTCATGCAATTTGGCTTTTACTAATAGATTATAATAGTGGCTTATATTTCCCCAAACGATCATTCTGGTGGGTGTCCCTTTTCTTACATATGAATCATATTAATGATGACTTCTTCCATTGATGGTTATTCTGACGATGCCTTTTATTTTCACGACTCACTTTATCATGACAATTTGTCCCACATGTACTGGTCTTGCCTTCTCTCCCTACAGCACGCCTCTCTCTCCTTGAAGCATATTCAAGTTTAAATATTTTGAGTCCCTGACATTATTGGTTTAAAGCTTTCAAATGCAGTTTTTAAGAAGAGCGGGCCTTGCTTTGTTCAATTGCTTGCCATGAATTTATTTCATGCTAATGATTTTTCCAGCTATCTAGCTAGGCTATATTTATAGCAATTCTCTCTGACTTCACTTGCATCTCTGAGTTGCCTTTCCATCTTTTTTTTATTTATTATTTTGCAAAGTAATAATACATTGTTTTCTTGTAACAAGTTAAATAAGCTTTAGCTTGAAGGGGATTGTCAAAATATTATAAAATATCTTTTATATTATATTAGAGTATCTTGAGTTATTTCATAGGATTAATTTATAATCATAGAGATATCTTAGAATTCTAATTATTATTTTGATTTGTTCTTGATTAAGGATTGAGTCTATGTTTCTCTATAAATAGATATTAGTATTGAGTCTTTTGTAATAAAGTTAGCATAAAACTATTATCAATAATATTTAAACCCTTATTATTTTCTTTCCTTATTTTCTCTAAAATCCTACAACTTCAACAATTACATAAAAAACCAGATTTAAGGGACACATGCCCTTCGACAACAATCAAGACATTGCATTCCAGTACATCAAATGGTATACTCATGGTTATCAGAACAGGAATCAATCTTAACCACGAAAAGTACCTGCAATACAGCTCACCACATCCTTATGTTGTCGAATACTTTGCACCATTCTGCCATCGCTTAATGATATGACCTGGAAACTATTTTCCCAATTGCCACACGATATTAAGAAATTCTCGGAGGGTGTCTGCATTGTTGCAAAGCATTGTTCTCCAAGTTCAACATGTTCAGGCACAGGAATACCGATTTTACGTGGTGAAAGCATGTCGGAACCAACTCCAAAGAAAGGGTCCTGAAAAAGACGGAGGTCGTTTCAATACTGATGAAAAAATAACATAATTCTAATAAAAAAGTAAAACACACTAAATAATAAATCCAAATGCATTTCAATGTCTGATGAAACCAAAGCCTGACCTGTGAACCAGAAAATGTAAAATTTCCACCGGTTTGCAGTTGAGTTGATATCCACGTCTTAACAGACAAGTTGAGACCCTCATTCACAAGGATAACATTTGAGTCCATTAGCCCAACATAGAGTATAGCTGATGAAGGATGACTTGTATTACAAACAATGGAAGTCAAACTAATGGAATCAGGAGCAAAGTACAGAGGATGTGCAATTGGAATAGGTGGCCCTCTTCTTGGGTGTTTCTTACGAAACATCTGAATGGGAGTCTGACCAAAGTTGGCTATTTGGTCTTCTATAGCAGCTTTTTGCATATCATCTTCTGTTGTTTCCAGATCAACAGCTCCTTCGTAAGTTAAGTAGTAGAAGATGTTCGCTGCCTACAACCCAATTTTAAAGTTTTAACAACTAACCCTTAACAGTTTAGCCAATTCTGATTTGCATGTTATTGGAAAGTGAAAATTGTGGATCTTGATGCATACCTCTACAGCAGGTTTACCACGTTGCTTGTATCCAAATACCAAATCTATCCAGTGATGAAGATTTGAACTGACATATTCACTTTCAAGGGCCTCCCGGTTTCTCCTAATAAATTCTTCAGGGGAACCCTGTGCAAATTATTATTTGAAACTAAGTACTTTCTGTTTGCTAAATTTGAATGTTATTGAAAGGAATTTCTGGTTGACATTTTCTATCTCATGTAAATATTTCAAAATTTAAAATATCTAATAACAAGAGAAATATACACACTAACTGAGTTAACAATCGCTGTATCTTGTAGAGTGTGTGACAAGAAAATAAAACAAAAAGATAAAACGGCAAGAATGAATAAACTTTTATCAAGAGAATAAAATAAAATATTTGTGTTGCTTTGACACTGAAGTTTGTTTTTATACACATTGGTACCCAAAGAGACGAATTAGTTAGCAAATCACTAATTTTTTGTTGGATGGAACATATGATAAAAAAATGTCTGTTGCACCTACAGTTCTTTTGTTGAATGAAAAATGTCTGTTGCACCTACAGTATAGTTAGTGTTGATAGTCACACATTGAATGTGATACAGCCTAAAGAAATATCTATAAAAAGGAGGCACATTTAAATGTCGATTTTGTAAGGTTCAGTTAAGTCATCCCAAATTCTAAGACAGTATTAGAACAATACCATCTTCGAAGAGTTGAACTTGTTTTACTGGCTGCTTTGAACTTGATGAGAACCAAGCTATCAAGATGATGACACAAGAATAATTTCTTTTAATCACTTCTATTAAATAATGCTTAGTCTTAATAGTTAGATTGATTTCCTGTGTTGTATTTTGCTCCATGTATACTAGTATGTGGCTGAGGGCCTTTGTATTGTGCATCCATTTGGATCCACATCAGAAGAGTGAAACCATTTGACAAATTCAAAGTGAAGCTTACATTGACTAGACATCTGCAGGAGGTTCAATAACATTTTTTGCCAAACTTGACCCCAAAAGCAGGTGCAAGAATACCTAAGTTTTTAAGGACTACCTTGAGCACCCCTCTTAGTAGTTGAGCAACCCTCAATAGCAATTATGGTTCCAAGACCCATAAACATTAATTCCTATACTTTCCCAGAACTTTGATAATGCAATGCGTATTGCTTTGCATAGTGAATTTTAGATGTTTCCTTGTTTGAAGGAGTTCTTGTAGGTTCGATGTAAAACATTTTAATCGAGAGTAAAGTTTCAGAAGATGTCGGCTTAGTCGCAGAAAAATATGATTTGTAATCCTTAATTGTTTTTGGGTAAAGGTTTTCAGTAATATTTAAATATCCAAATTTAAAATCTCTTTTCAGACGACGTTATAACTATTATTACCATTAGGTAGAATCTCAAATGTTACTTTATTACTGGACAAAGCATAGTTATTCATCTTACAGCTCTTTTGTGCAAAGCTCACAATTTATGCTGTAGCAGTTCAAATGGGTTACTCCTATGGATCTTCAAAGAGAGTGAGCGGTTTTCACATTCGTAAATGTAGCCGAAGCAGATTTTACATAACCAATTTTTGAACTTCAAAGATAAAATCTGATAAATGCTTGCTGATAAGATAAATGATGGATAGAGTATAGAGTATGGCTCAACACATAGATTAGTATAATTTTCACCATATAAAGACATTTCAAACTCAAAAAAATTTGTGTGGGTAAAATATCAAAATATAATTGGCAACATTATTTATGTATAATGCTCTGTTTGCATGTCTGCATAGTTGATTTTAGGGTATTAGCATACCTTCGACCATGGAGGGAGGCAAACATCCCCAAGAGGTTCACCATCCTGTCTAACTCCAAGATGATAAGAGTTTGAATTCATGAGAAACTCAGGCATGTAAAAGAACTCGGGTATTAACTCCTTCACATCACTGGTATTTGTAAGGCAGTTTCTGAATGTGCCCTCAATACTTTGAAACAGTCGGTCAGCGTGATCAAATTTACCCCCCTGACAAAAAATGCAATAAAAAATTGAATCATGATGTCATATGAGTGGAAGGAAAAAAAACTATGCTAAAAATGAAGAAAAGAAAATATAAAAGAATTGATAATAAACACAGAGAAAGCAAAGAGGCAATGTCTTTGGCTTGTCATTATCTTGGATCCCAAAACATAGTGTGATTTAAAGTGAAAAAAGGTTGATTTGAATTTGGATCAAACAATGATTTGTATACTATAATCCAAAAATACTATTATTTACAGAGGCTGTCCTATCATTTCAAAGGCCAATTTTCCTAAAAGCTTAAGCTGATGAATCGCCCGAAGGATGGTTTATTATATCCAAAAAATAACAAACTTGTTTATAAAGTCACTGGTTGGTGGAGTACATACAAACAAGCACCACACATCACCAAAAAAGCACCATGCAACACCAATTGTCCGTTATCAGCCCGTTAATGGCCTGATAACAAGTGGCTTAGCAGATCTAAAATAGTCTTCGATACCATCTTAAAAGTTAGAATTTGGTTTGAGCTTAATTCAACCCACAAACCTGCTTGTAAGGCAAGGATCGTTCCCCCGTTTTATATATGCATATTCAAGTCATATCACTCTTCAATGTGGGACTCTCAGCAGTAAACTTTAGTTTGAAAGAGATTATTACAATATCTACAAAAGTTCTTAAAAAAATGAATGACGCATAATAACATGTTATGGTTTTTTAAAAGGCAAAATAGAAATATTATTAAACAAAAAATGAGGCAGGGCACAAGAAATGCCAAAGCCAACATAAACAAGAAACTTTTTTTTTGTTTATAAAAACAAGAACCTTAGCTTAATCTAAGAGATTTTATTTATCTTTGGAAAATCATTTACTCTCTTGTTTGATCTAGTACTCAATATAATTCTGAGTGTGTTTTTTTTTTTATAGGCATAATTCTTTGAGTGTGTTTGGATGAGGTAATTGAAAATTCAAGAGAATGTAGAATTCTAGGCAGTTCAAATGCTTAAGTGCTTTGATTAAATTCACTTTTTTGATAGGCATAGAGTAATTAAAATTATTTATTTTTAAACTTTTTTGTTTGGATAGACTAATTAGATATTATATTCCTATGAAAACTCAACCTTATCTGTAGTTGGGTCATTTATATAAATTTGAAAAAATGGGTACATACATAAATATCAAAAGATAAGTACGTGGGTCAAAAATGGAAACTTTGGGTAAAATGGAAATTGTAGAAAAGTTTGAAACATATAGGACCAATATGCATAATTTTAAAAATTATATGGACCAATTTGTGATTCACAATTTATAGGGTAAGGTAAGAGAATCTTTTAAGGCGATATTTGAAATTCCCTAAATTTAATTTGTTTTTTCATAAAAACCCTAAATTTAGCTTTAACCCTTCATTTTGAAAATTTTCCAATTTATTATCCAAACAAATCTACACTGAAGTATTTGACTTACCCTCTAAAATTAAATTACCTCATAAAATTCCCCCATCTAAACACATCGTAATATAACCCGTAAATTTAATAATATACTCTGAATCTTAATTTTATCTTTCTTTTCTTTTTAACCTAAACCACACAATTTCAACAATGAATCTTTTATAGAGATTATTTACCAAAAAAACAGGGAAGGGATGATATGATAGCATTTTTTGCTTCTAAATAATGACTTTCAGTAAATTCATTGTAAGATGTTTCATGCTAGACTAAAATTAGATAGCAGATCGTATTTACATTAACAGTGCAATTTTGTCATGCAAATTGAAATTGAAAAGACAAAACTAAGTTGATGCTTAAAATATGTCATGTTACGGGATACCTGCAGATTACGGTGGAGAGAGGTATAGGGCTCCAATCTTAGAAGGTAATAAAGCACAATGCCCATACTTGAGTAATGAGATCCATAGTAGAAGCTACAACAATAGACCAGCACATGAGAGAGAGTTTTGTATGTAGCATATCTAGGGAGAGTGTGAGAAGTGAATGACTTTGACCATTCATATATTGCAGGGCCAAATTTATTTCTCTCACGAGGAGAGGCTCTCACCCAATATGCTGAGTGTGTGTGTGGGTATTAGGGATAAACAAATGAAAGTGTGATAGGAGCTAATCAGAACCATACAACCATACACGGACAGAAAGATTATACTCACGTATGGCTTGCAATGTGTGTGTGAGAGAGAGATAATCAATAAATATATAAATAATAAAGTATTATAGTAAATCCTAAAACCAAGCTTGATAATTACCTGGGTATATCAGGATCACAGAAGTTACGGTATCTATCTTCAAACACCTAAATGTAAGAAGCATACACTAACAATAGTAAAATACTAGTAAAAAACAAACATTTCAATCAATATTTCAAGAAACCAAATCGAACCAACCTCAAATCGTTTGGTATCAAGTGCTCCAACAGGCTTTGACAGATCTCGAAATGTAGATGATCTATTATAATCAAGAACCTCTGATGTGTAATCAGCCAAGACCCAAGGAAAAACAGGATATTGAGTCAAATCATTATAAGATCTTCCAGCAAGTGTGTTGAGAATCATCAAATATTCGAAGTTTGTTATATCCCTTCTCCTCCAGCTTTCTCTGGCTGTTTCTGCCATTTCCTGAGCTACTCGTCGATCAACAAAATTTATAGGTCCAGTCTTGTCTCTTCCACTTCCTTTGGGAAATAAATATTCATTTCTGGTAGCAACTATCAAGTTACCTATATCTTTTGCATCCTTCTGAGATGCAAAGTTCAGAAATACTGGGGAAACTGAATCACTGAAGAAAATCTCTATTGCAGTATATCTGAGCAAATATCGGGTGTAATGAACAGCTTTTATCTAAAACAATAATCAGTCAAAGAATCAACCCCAACAAAATAAAAGAAAATAAGGTATCAATCTGTAAAACGACACAATTTGAAAAGATAATGAACCAGTAAACCAACCTTAGCCATGCTCCACCTTCGATGGCGTTTAACACACCTCATAAGTTTAACAGGCCCCTTTCCATTTATTACCTCTACATTACCAACTGTAACTCCCTTCTGAAGATCCATATCAGAAGCAGGCCACTTCATTGATCTTTGCTTTTGAACAGATTTGGTGGTCAGATCAGAATTATTTAAGGCATCAAAGTTTCTAAAAACAGATGATCCACCGGTACCTTCTACCAAGAATTGGGCAAAGAAATGCAAAACATTTTTCATGACCGCCAAATGACCAGCTAGTTTTCTCTTTGGGGTCACAAGAACACATGGAATTGACACAAGCACCTGAAAAAGGAAATTAGACATGACAATCACAATTATAACACAGTTTCAGATTCCCTTTAAACACCAAAGGAGTGTATTCATTGATACCACATACCTCACTGGCTTCTGTCTCAGGTGCACAGGGAGCGTCTCTTCGTTCATGCACAACATCCTTTCGGTTATTGTTGTCCTTTAATAAGTCAGCAGATTGGCAGTCTGAATGATCAGGGAGAATTGATGTATTGGGTCCACTTATTTCAGTATTGGTTTCATTGGTGTCAAAGGTTCCCTCGTCAGTTATTTTTCTTATCCCTTTCAGCAAGAGCTGCTTCATTTGTTCAGGTATATTACCCACAAAACCGGGATTACTTTCATTAACAGGACTAGCAACTCCGCTGACAATGGCAGAAAGAGGATTACAGAGATTTTCATCAAAATGATAATTTTTCCTTAGTTTTGGCCTCCGTCGCCATGTGTCTTCTGTCTTGTCAAGTTTCCAGCGTGTTACAACACAATTTGGAAAAGGATTAGTAGACCATGGACCTCTCTCATCAATTAACGATCGAAACATGTGTATCCATTTTTCCTGTAAAAGCAAAACTAATTTTTTATACGTGTATTAAAAATAAATCTAACACCTTTTATGAAAAGAAAAGCAGGGCCAAAGGAAAAATAATTAACAATGAAACAAGGATGTTATGCATACAGCAACATTTTGCTGCTCCTCCTCATAGGTAAGCTGGAATTCAGCTCTTCTGCTATCATCTGAAGAAAGAATAGAGTTCAAGCTATTCTGGATCTCATCTTCAAGAGCTTGCTTACTAGTAGATTCTGCCAAGGTGTTTTCATCTATTCTACAATGAAGTTCCTGTATCTGCTGGGTGCGGTCAATTTTTGATGTCTTCATATAACTAGCTTCATCGCTGATCTGAAAAGTGATAGAAGTCAGTTAAAAACACGAAATAGCACTGGTAGACATAGAGAAAAACCAGAATTGAAAAGGAGGTACGGCAAAAACAATGTCATACGCAAAAATGCATTAACCATAGCCAATGAGGTGATTAATAATAATGACACATTTACGATTGATACTTGATCATATCAAAATATTTAAGCAGTGATCAAATAACTTGAATCCTAGGTATGGATAGCATGGACTTTTATTCACAAGAACTCATCAGATGAATTTCTTGCAAAATCGTTGCTGGAAAATTCATATTAATCCAAAATAATTTTTAATCCATAGATTAAAGATGTCTTCAAATCTATCCTATATAATACTCCCTCCGGTCACTATTATAAGCAAAAAAAACAACTTTCACGGGTATTAAGAAATGTAGTTAAATGTAATTAGTTTTCCAGATTTCATGTAAAACACAAGTCGAATTTACTAAATTGTCCCTTTTTAATGTCAAACACTCAACTATCAACATTAAATGTTTTGAAATAAATGAAGGGTGTATTAGGAATAATAACAGTAAATGATTCAAAAGTAGTTGTTTTTTTACTTATAATAGTGACCAAAGGGAGTATTTATCAAATTGGAAATATCAATCATTTGATCATCAACTTATTCTTGATTAAATTCTCTTTTAATAGCATTACGTTCCTCCCATACAAAATGCATGTGCAACGCATATTGTCAACACAACATCTTGTACAATAAAGCACATACTGCTGCCAGAACTCGATCCTTTTGAATTAAATTTTGAATGGATCCTGCATCTTTGAAATTGTAGTTAGGATCCAGGGTGTCATCGCGGCTCACAAGGCTAGTAGCAAGCATTGATTTTCCAATATTGACAGTCTCACGGATCAAATGTGATAAAAGATGAAAACGAGCACCATCATCCAACATTCCGTACTGTGACTTAACAAAAAGCAATACCCTACCAACATCCAAACATAAAGTTAGTTTGTGATAGGTCAATCTTACAAATTGAGAACTGACTCTCAAAAAAGAAAAAATCAATTTAATCCATGATAAGGAAACTTGTTATGTCATATACTTGCTTTATGAACTTGCTAGCAATATTACCAGATGATAAGTTGGAGCCTACTCTTGCTTTGCTCGTCATCAGCAGTTAAAAGGCAAGGTAAAAGTGAGATGAACTGTTGGACACACCGCGATGCCTTTTCTAGAGAAGATTTACACAGATAAAGAATAACAAGGCGATAAATAATTCTAGGGCACCTCTCTCCTCGTAAAACCATTGCTTTATCAACATTTTTGTTAGGTTTTGCAGTCAAAGCATTGCTGATACCTCCTGATACAACAACTGCCGCCACTTCGGCAGCAGGAATGTTTAATGACTCAACTAAACCACGAGCCCTTTGACCAAGAGATGGTCCTGCAAATGAGGATGATTTGGGTAACACACTGCCAGGTCCCTTGCCATTCATCATGCTAATAACAACCCACAAATTGTCATAGAGATTCCACCATTTCTCTTCAATTGTATCGTCACATGGTATAGGCTGCTTAAAATTCCGTGTTTTTCTGAAAGAGTACAGGACCAAATTGTAAATAATGAGATATCACAAGCATCAAATATTTGTTTTTTTCTAGTGTATGTAGTGCCATGATGGGAAGAGCAGGGTTCAGAGTTTTAATACCTAGATGTCTGCTCATCAGCTTCTCCTATCAACACATCTTTTAAGGCAGAACTGTACTCCTTGTGGCAATCCATTTCCAAATCAAGATGAAAATCAGATTCACTTCCGAGAAGCTGCAAGAGAAAAATATTAGCATATCTTCAATACAATACCTTCAATTTTGAATATTGTAATAGGTTCTACTTCTAAACATAATTATACAAAGAAATCAAAACATCGTATAAGACCTAAATATTTCTTAAATGCTTTTACAGACATGACATTATCCTATTGCCAGCTTAGGGGGCTCGTGCATAAGAAAGAATTTTGGAGAAAGTTTGTTTCTACATTGTTTCTCAGTTTGGAACATTCAGAGTAGGACCCATTAGAAAGCCACCTTAATTGTGGCAAGTTTTGAACTGCCTTGTTTGCAGCCTCCAGCACCTAGAGATATTGCCTAATTAGTGTTTATAAAGCTTCGCCATTTCTCACCAAACAAACCAATTTTGAAGGGTTGAGTTAGAACCTAAGCCCAATATATAAGCTTTGTTTTTGAACCAAAAGGGTTAACAAGATAATGGAGCAGTTCGAAACTGCGGTGGTGCACTTGTGGCTCTGTTGTTGTATGGTTTAGTAGAGTCCCAATACATCAAGCAGAAGTTGTCCTGGCCCACCCAACTATGAGATACAGTTGTCGTGGGGGCGTCTATTCAATGCTGAGACCATGGCTGTTTCAATAAAATTTGAGTTTTCTGTTGCAGTGATGTCCACCTTTGAGTTTTTCTTTTTAAATATGTTTTTTAATAAGTATATCTTATCCTCCACACATTTAATTTACACATATCAAGAGCAAAAACTAAGTAATTCATGCATTTAACCAGTACCGGGAGTTCTTTATCAATTTCGGAGATCAGCATCTCATCAATCAATTTCAAAAGATACAATGTGTTGTCTCGGCAGGGTTGTGAAATGAAAATATTATCCACAGCTGACAAATCCACCAAATTCTGAACCACATCCTCATATATATCACGGAGAAAGAACCGATATGAATTGCCACCCTACAAGGAGAGTTTCAAACATAACCATCACTTGAATAAAGAATGATATGAGCAAACTATTATAATGAAACTAGAACAACATTCTAAAAACAGTATAGCATCCTTAAAGCATAAAATGTCAACTGGTAGCTTGATTACAAACATACCTCCTCAGAGTGCATAACAAGGAGATTGACTGTTTCTTCCAACTGCTGCCAGCCACCTTTTACAGAATGTAGATAGTGACACAGAACAAGAGAAAACAAATTTCTCACCACAAGCAGCTCATCCGTCCCACCATTACCATGATTAGGAAACTTGACATTATTGTCCTTTAACACACCAAGCTTTAGAGAAGATGTTAGCCAGGCATTCCACCCATATTCCTATTAACAATATCATCAATAAAAAAATACCTCACCAAGCATCAACTGTCAGAAAAAAAAATAACTAAAAAATTGCCATACCATAAAAGCTTCGATATTTGAAGCATTTGAATCAAGAAGGCCAAGTATGTCTCTGATTATTTTCATTCTTGCGGCTGTATCCTCACAGCCAGACAAATATCTAAAAATCAGAGGTAACATCTGAGGAAGTAAGAAATGAGAACTACTGCTCTTGCTTTTCACCCTCTCGAGGTGGCTGTGTCTTTGTAAAACCTGCAAATCACATTTTCCTTTAGTGATTGCCAGCAAGTGACCATTAAATAAGCAGTATAATAATTAACTAAATCAGTCTTGCCAGGCACATCAATGTTATTCCACAACTCCCGTAAAAATGAATATTGAACTAACAAGGAAAAACACAAGATCGCAGGGAGAGGGGTCCATATGACACATCACCTGTTTGGGGCTAGCACCACCAAGAAGAACATCAAATAAAGTAGCACAGAGATTTTCTGTCTGCGGAAAGCTGAAAAGTCTATCAGATATAGCTAAGAAAATTGGTTGCATTCTGATTTTCCTGTGGCTTTCTGAAATTGATTTGGATCTTCCCAATGCAAGATTGAAGAATCTTGACCCCTTCTTTTCAGATGGTAGGCCAACCAAAAGCCTCCCAAGGAACTGTAAGCTCAGCAATCGGATAGACTCATACTCCCTATTACAAAACAAAAGAATACAAGAAGGCTTCAGAACCAAATATATATATGAACTAACTTTATAGAATTATTTATGTAACCTCCGATCTACATATTAGTTGAACCCGTCAAAATTAAAAGAAAATGAATTTTCTGAATGTGCTTGAGTGGTTCCGGTTAAAGTTTAACACCTGTTAGAACGCTTTAATTTATACACATAATGGTTACAAAGATTATAAATGTCAAGTGCAATTTGCGAAAGAGTAACTAAGCTATCACTTTCCAACGATGCAATGAACCTATTCTACTTGTTCTAAAAAGAATCCAGCCTACTTCGAAAGTGGAACATAAATGTGATTCAATTCAATTTCTAACACTCCCAGTCAAGTTGGAGAATCGGTATTTTCCATTCCCACCTTGCATATAATTCTTTCAAAAACTAGACTAGACAAATATGAAAACATGTGTAATCTTGTATTGAATATACTCTTGGTACTCGGCACTTGACAAAATATTTTGATTACCAAGGTTGTCCTCCATTCGACCTTTTAGGAGTTGAGGCTGACAATAGGTGACAACAGCTGACTTCTGAGGGAATGCAATCATCTGAAGCGCCTATTCTAAGCATGTGTCATACGTTTACAATAAGAGCACTATGGACATCCCCTCTCGTTGCACAACCGAATCTTCCATTACCTCAACCACGACCATCTAGAAAGGAAGAGGATTGTGAACTCGGTTGAAAGCCAACTCCTGACATAGCCTTTGAAGAGGACTCGTAGCAAGCGATCAACAAGTTTTTCTAAGGTGGGAAGACTAGGATTCGTCATAATTTATACACATAAAAAACCCTAGCGAACACCATGTAGGATAAACACCGCGCACATGTTATCACATTTGTTAATCATCTGGTCACATACACACTCTCCAGCTTTCTTCCAAATGCCGTAGCATGTTTTATAGGAAGGAAAATAAACCAACAACTTGGAATCAATGAACTGCCATGAGAGCGACCAACTGTGCATCATCTTTCTTCCCCTACTCAAAATTTGTTTCAACTATATCATATACCTTCTTGGTCAATTAATTGGACAAGCCTTGACCAAAGAACAATGTTGATATGGATAGACCTGTGACAATGCGATCACAGGCTAGGGACCATAACAAATATTTCCGCAGCTGCCACCAATACATATAGTTCTTCCACGTATGTTTCTCCAATGTAAGGGAGGGGTTACAGGAGAAGACAAAGGAGGTTCAGCCTTTGTTTATAGAGATAGCTGTACCACAATGGTGACTGCACATTCTGCCATGGGAGACAACAACAACCAGAGAAAAAGGTAGGACTAGAAAGGTCCGCACAGACAAGATACATGCACAGATAAGAAAGGTGCGCAGAAAAATATATCTGAAAAAGATCAAACAAAAAGATATGACTGAACAATACTGGCATTGCAAGTGGGTCAGACGATTGACTCCCAAAACAAATAGAGCAATTGCCGGCGAGTAGACTGGGACTGGCAGATATCGAACAGAAGCTTGTAGGGAGGCGCATGGATCAGTGGGCTGACTCCCTGGCAATGCCTGCGTCTCCTACTAAATTTCTGCAACTTGGGGACAAGCTCAATTTGTCTAAGCAACACAACGTTTCTCACCTTGAATTTGTGGGGGGTGAGGATAGTCCTCGGGTAAAATAAGTTTAGCCTAGCTGATTGTACAGCTATAACCAACTAAGAAAGTCAGCAACAGTTGGTGTTGGTTAAAGTTGGTCACTGTAGGTCAAAGTCAGCTACATAAAGCTGATCGCTGAAACCATTTCATTTAGTTAATTGCTATCTTCATTTTCAAGAGATACAATTTTCATTTTCTTTGAAATTGTCTGTCCCTCAATATATTGGATCTTTCTTAACTCGTACATTACCGAGTTTAAATCGACTATTGCTGGACCTCATCCTGCAAACCTGACCACACCATCAGGTCAAGCTCCATTGGATCACTAACATGGCGAAAATGATATACATTGGACTTTTTTTATTTACGATTTTTAATCTTTAATAAGTTTTTTGGTTGGGATTATTTATCCTCATTTGTTGGCTATTCGGGGATTTTATTATTTTGGCCAGCTTAATATAGGAAAAGCTTATTATGCTGTTTGGCTTTATTAGGTCTATAAATAAACCTTCAGTGTCAATTAAGTCTTAATGCATAGAGGGTTTAATATTTAAGTTGGAAAAGCACTCTATCCTATAGGAATGCTTTAGATTTATAAGGAGAATATCAAGAATTTCATGAACATACATGCTTTATTGGAAGAACTGTGAAGGTGGTGGACTAAAGCAACATGTATTGTTCAAGAGGAAAAAGAGAACATAAATATGTGAACTTCAAAAGTTCAAAGTTGATTTATCAATTATTGTTCATTATTGCTGTATCAATTATTGTTCATTATTGCTATCTGTTATTAAAATGCAGATAAAGAATGGTAGGTGTGACATACCTCTGGAGAAGGTTGACAAAAATCTGACAACCATTGATGATATTAACTTGTTCAAGGAAAGAAGCAAGTAGAGATTTCTGAGAAACAGCACGAATAATCATGTGCAAGACATCTTCAATACAGGTCATATCCTGACTTGTCTCAAAAAATGCTATGAGAGCTTTTATGTCTCCAGCAGCAATATTCTGCCTGCATACCCCCAAAAATTTGGTCGAACAAAGAATGTGTAGGGTTGGAAAAAAACACTTTAGTGAATGTTTACTAAAAGAGAGATAAGAATGTAAACACAGTTCAAATCCAGCAGATTAAACCTTACCTGAGACTCATTTCACCAAGACTCAACAAAAGAAGACGGATCTTGTGCATTTCTTCTTTCCTAGGTCTTTGCCCAATAACTTTTTTGCTCACAGGATGTTGAAGATTATTTCCAATAAATAATCGAGACTTTACATTATCACAATAGAATTGGTGAATTATATCAAGAACACGTGGAAGCCGGCACAAACTTTTCAGTAATCTAGGATCATTGTCAAATTGCTGGATCAGAAACATGTACAGTTCACGTTGCACCTTGTAAATAGTGTAGACCCAGATAAGAGGATTAAGAAATATGTTAGATATAGCCTCTTTCACAAGCAACTCTGCCAGTCCTGAGGAGCATTACAATAGAAATATAAAGACAAAATAGTGGCATAAGAAATTATCATCAAATGAAAATTGTATGTACAAGGAATGGGAACAAATTGTATACCAGAATTTGAAACGACATTAAAAAGATGCTTCAAAGCAGAAAGAGTTTCTAAATTAAGTTGTTGTGGAGGAACTGATTGTAACAAGAATCCCAGGACTGAAAATCCAGACACAATGTGCATCTGCTGTTGATTTGCAACATTCTCATCTAAAAGAGAGGCAATAAGCTCAATAACTTCACCCATCACACACTCCCTCGTTAACTGTGTTAGCGGTGTCTTCTCAGATTCCCCAACTTCACTTTCAAAATTGCAACACTGGGTGATAAGAGGGAAAAGCACAGATACGCCACCAACACAATATATTATCTGCTGCAGTATGCGTCTTGAGCATAATTGAGTCCCACCGACTACAGAAGCTTCAAAAGAATTCTTATCTAATGCATGATTAATTATAGGTGAAACATTAAACAACATTCTACCAACACTTGCCTGAAAAAGAAAAATAAAAATGCTTGAGTCTAGATATAAATGAAATATGGCTCAAAAGTACATCTTCTATGAAAACAAAAAAATGATAAATGAATAAACATGTGTAGGCATGTATAAAGGGAAAAAGAGGTAAAGGACCTGAGCATTGAGTCCAAACATAATTCTTGATGCAAGACCATCTTTGGCGTCAAGAATCCCACTAGGCATTTTATCACCAGAAAGTGGTAAAGCTTCATTATCAAGGAAAGAGTACATGTAACTTGGACCTAGACAGTAGATACTCTGTACTTGTTCAGAAGAAATGGCATCGTTGAATAAATAAACAGGACCAATTTGGCCAAAAAAAGGGCATGAATCACGTATGGATTCAAAAGTGAGTGCACTGTCTTCATAATGAGGCATCTTAAGTTTAGCACCAATTGTGCAACTTGTTAACGGATCACTAATTTTTGCATACCTGAATAAATAAAGCATGTAAATCATGTCAGAATGTCACAAGAAGCAATTTATCAACTGATCACATGTTAAAATTCCTTAAATAAACAAATAAATTATTGTGGTTTGAACCTGCATCTTTCAGATGAGACAAGATCACCATCCAAGTAACATCTCAACAAGCTACCCCCAGAAAATGCTCTTCCAATGCTATGAGTTATGCACAGAAAATGCCATCTCCTCCTGACTAAATTAACGTGCAAGTCTGAACGTTGTCTCTTCAGGTTGATTGACTGCAAAAGACGGACAAAAACAAACATCAAAGGCGTAAGGCCAACTAAAGCAACAAAAATATTCTTAACAAAGGGAGACATAATTGACGGAATTACACTTTGAATAATCTGAATGCCACGTGTTATTATTTTACAATGAATCTGCACAACTATATATACAAGGGAGACATAACTGGAACCCCTCAAGATTAGGAGCAAAAAAAACTGAACTATCCAAGGAAAATATATCAAAAAATAAAGAATAAATGATAATTAACATTACAATCAACATGAAGAAAATTTCAGAAGATTTACTTCCAACCTCATAAGTTAGCTTCTCCTTCGAGATCACAGCCAAGGACCCCCTTCCATTTTCTGTAAGAAAACCGAAAAGACCCATTTTTCCATTTCTAGGGAAGTTCTCAATCCTGAGCCAACAGGAAAAAGAAAAGCCCTTGTTGAGAGGCCACTGCAGAGGAGTTTTAACAAGAATACCCTACAAGGATTTGAATGGAAGATAATAAATCACTTACGAGTAAGAACGAAGCGGAAGTATCTCATTTAGCAATGAAAAATTAGTTCTACAAGAACTACAGGCAGGAAAAGGGAGAAAAAAATTAAATATAAATATATAAACTTTACAAACAATATACAGCATCCACCAACAATTAGCAAAAACGAGGTATCTGATGGAAATAATAAGATTAACTTATGGAAATGGAAGGTTCATGTATGTTTAGATTCATGTGCTTAGGGAGTTGAACTTGTATTGTATTTGTCTCCGTGTAACCATAACATGTAATTAATTATGGAGTGTATATAAATATTGTTAGAATATTAGAAAAATCTTATAATATCTTTTATATTATATTAGAGTATCTTGAGTTATTTTCTAGGATCAATTTATAATTATAGAGATGTCTTACAATATCTCTCATTATTATTATGATTTGTTCCTAACTTAGGATTGAATCTATGTTTCTCTATAAAAAGATATTAGAATTGAGTCTTTTGTAATCAAGTCAGCATAAAACTATTATAAAATAATATTCAAACTCTTATTATTTTTTCTCCTTCTTTTATCTAAAATCCCACAACTTCAACATGGTATCTAGAGCCTATTTCGATCCTCCTTGAACGATTCCGCCGTTATTCCCCTGCCGAGTTCCCAATAGTTTGGGAATATAATCATAGTTTCTCTTTTCCAACATGATCATTCCTTTATCAAACCACTGTCGTGACACATTTCGACACCGATTTCACTTGTTTTTTATTCAGTTAACTACTGCCGCCGCCACCGCAATTGTTTCCGGTGACTTTTCCAGCAAACAACCACTCCATCAGCTTCACCTCTTCTAGATCGGCCCACACATCCAAGCGCACCGCTGAAAGCCACCGCACGCACCTCATCGTCCATCGTGCGTCAGATCCACATGCTGCCTCTCTTCACCGCGCATGATGGCGCATCTGGCAGCAGTTTTAGATGCGGCCTTTTTTATTGAACTCGCCTCGACCTCAAGGTTCCAAATCTGCCCTTACTTTTCAGTTTTGATCAACCGAAATATGCGTTCTTATTCAAACAGTCGTTATCTTTCCTGTTTTGGACACATTTTCTCACTCCGTTGATCGATCATGGCTTCGTTTCATTAGAGTTGCGCTGCTTCTTCTTCGATATTTGTCATGCAATTTGGTTCTTACTAATTGATTATAACTTTGGCTTCTATTCTCACCGACAAGCATTCCGATGGTGTCCCTTTTCCCACAGATGAATCATATTAGTGATGACTTCTTTTTCCATTGATGGTCATTCTGACAATGTTTTTTATTTTCATGACTCACACTTAAGCTTGGCAATTTGTCTCAATATCCTCATCTTTGTCCCAGATGTATTGACCTTGCCTTTCTCTCCCTAACTAGAGCACGCCTCTCTCTCCTTGAAGCATATTCAAGTTTAAATAGCCGAGTCTCCTATATTATTGGTTTGAAGCTTCCAAATGTAGTTTTTAGAAGAATAGAACTTCCTTTGTGCAATTGCTTGTCATGAATTTCTCTCAAGCTGATGATCATTTCGGCTATCTGGCTAGGCTGTATTTATAGCAGTTCTCTCCGACTTCACCTGCATCCCTGAGTTGCTTTTCATTTTTATTATTTTACGGAGCAAAACATTGTTTTCTGGTACCAAGCTAAAACTTAGTAAGCTTTAGCTTGCGGGGGAGTGTTAGAATATTAGAAAATATCTTATAATATCTTTTCTATTATATTAGAGTATCTTAAGTTATTTTCTATGATCAATTTATAATCAGAGATGTCTTAGAATATCTCTAATTATTTTCTCTCCTTATTTTCTCTAAAATCCCACAACTTTAACAAATATCATGGTTGTTGAGTGCTTTACTCACTAAAGCACATTCAAATAAATTCTTTCTTCCTATTTTTTACGGTATCCTATCCTACATTCAAGAGTATCTGAAATTTAACTTAAAGCATATTAAGAATCTTCCAATAATTTTTTCAAATGCATGATTAAATGTTGATGTATTTATAGTCCACAATAAAATCAAAATACAAAGAGAAGTAGATTATGTTGAGATATGCACATATTATGCAAATAGTTGGAGTCGTAAGGGTATAACATTGCTAGGAACCCAAGAATTGGATTCCAATGATTTAGAGGAAGCGCACTGGTATTTAGAAAAAAGATAAGACGTAATAGGAGAGAATCTCTCCTCCAAGAGCGGATACGCACCTCTCAACCAAAATACCAGTTAATTTCTAATTTTTGCAAAAGATCCTTTATAAGGGAGAGGAAGTCTTTATTTATAGACTTCCCATAGAAGGGATAAGGGGGAAAAGATTCAAAAGCAACTACCTAACAAACTCTAACTACCAAAACAGGAACATAACTAACTTCCCAACTACTCTAACAACTCATAACTACTTTAACTACTCTAATTTCCCTTTATTCTATATATCCTAACAAACATAATGCTATTTTTCAGTTTCTGCAATCATAAAAGTTTTTGGGGCATCAATATGAATAAATCTCTATTAAAAAAAATGGGACAACGGTAGATTAGATTCCCAATCTGCAATATCATCTACACAAAGGGATTGGATAGCCCTGCTGAGCTAATCCTTCAATTTTTTCTCTCATTGAAACTGTTCTTACAAGGTATTATATCCTCCTCATTTCTTCTCACTTTTAACAACCTTATCAATAGAAAGGTGTTCATTATTCAAACATGACTCTTATTTTCTTTAACAGATGTCAGCTGATGACACCAAAGAATTATAAGATACTCCTTGCATTAGCATATCTCCAGGAAGGAAGAAAAAGTACCGTAGATACAAAATACTTCAAAATAGTATAAAGAAGCACCAGGAGTTATAGATATGAGTCTACATTGGCTTCAGGACTTACAGAATCAATTCCATCTAGATCAAAAAAGGCAGTTGGTCCTTTTTCATGTAGCATTGACAAGAGACTAGTTAACAGAACTGAGCAGTACTGCCTCCTCATCCCAACTTTCTCACTTCGGAGCAAAGCAAAAATCTTACGGATGTCCTTCCCTGATATACTGTGCCCACCAATGGCTTGAATTAACTGGGCAAGCTGAAAGATCACACTGTCATTATCTTCTTGCGAAAACCAATTAAGAAGAAAATCAAGCATCCCTGCTCTGACACAGGAAGCTCTATTAGAAATTGAATCTCTTAGTAGTTGCTGAAACACATCTAGCCCGTGATGCTGCAACAACTCACTGCTCTGCCCAATCACAAAATAACAAGAAATAAAACAGATATTATTTTCTCAAAACAAAGTTTGGTAACTACTAAATTATCATTATGAAAAAATGATAATTAATGAAAAGGGAAATTAATTGCAAACCTTTTGCAGCACAATCAAATATAATATTATCACGTCTTCATTCTGAAATCAAAAACAAAAATGCAGAAAAAAATAAGAAAATGCTAAAATAAGATTTATTAAATGAAGATTCAATAGAACTAAATAAGTTATAGCATTTGGATGCAACTTTCTTCAGTTACGTGCAATAGCAAATGAAACAGTGCAAGATGATCAAAAAATGTACTAGCATATCACCTTAATCATAGGACATATCTTGATATCAAATTTACCATCAACAAGCATATCAAGCAAAGCATCTAAAAGGCTTTCACTTGACTGAAACTGGCAAAAATCCAACAGCAGGCTCTGCAGCGTCTGGTACCCCTTTCCAGCTAGAGCTCTAAATGCAGCCTGCCAGAGATAAGGATACAGTAAGTAAGCTTTAGAATTGAAGGGCATTGGTACAGCACAAGCAAGTACAGGAACACAACAACTATATCAATATGCAACCTCGTGTCATAATGCAAGCTACAGTCTTCAAAGAAATTGAGAAGAAAAACGCTTTAAATAGGCAATCAATCTAAAACTCAGATTTGTATGCTGATATGCAACTGTGACTTATAATGCTCAAGCAGCATCTCTTACTGTATAAGATAAGGTTTACTGCAAAACACAAACATCCCATAACTGCAACACAAATCTGACAATAAAGGACTCTTTCTAGGTTAAAGCAAGAAAATCCTGAGACACCTTTGTAAGGGGAGGTTTAGTAACAATAACTAGGACAATGCCATTCCTAAAAAGCATACATTACGGCACTAGTTCTTGGATCAAGGGGCAATGGGAGGGTCATTTAGACATGATTTATTTGAGCCTATATTTTTTTGTTGTAGAGATCACATGCCTAAGTAGCATCTAGGGATGTAACCTAAATTTTCATGCATTTTCCATGAGAGAGAGAAGATAAACATAGGTTCTTAAGTAAAAGTGTGCCTGGATTAGTTACTTTGTGTTCAAATCTAATAAACTTGAAAGAGATATAAAATGAAACAATTACTTCCCCAGAATCAATCATTGCCAAGCATGCATTAGAACCATCACTTTCAGGTTAACAACGCAGACAATTTAATCCATGACAGAGCATCAACCAAGAAGATTTGATTTCGTTTTTATGGTTGAACACTCTTCAAAGTAGTGTGACAATAATACTGTTGACTTTTAAAAACAGCATTATGGTGATGGGTTTTATTTCCCTTTTCCCATTAATATTTTATTATATATACTACCACAAAAAGGGAGGAAAATTCACTTAGTTTTTTTACACAACAACCCCGTGGTCTATCAATTTTATATCTGTAAACAACAGAGGAAGAGAAAAGGCATCTAGAAAATCTATATTCACCATTTAAGGATTCTCCAAAGGAATTGATACAAGAAACCTAAGTGGGGCCTAAAGGAGAGATAAATAGTGTGGACTGAAAGCAGACATCAAGAAGTTGGCATTCTATTCTATCCATTATGCTGTGACCAAATTTTCTCTCAATGATCTAGTGCATAGAGAATAAGGAAAGCTCCATAACCATTTTCCACCAAAGAAAAAAAAAATTGACACCAAAGCTCCCATATATTTTTCTTTTGATTTGAAGTTTTTTTTAATTTCACAAAGGATCAATTTATCAAAAGAGCAAAGAAGGTTGAATCACAAAAGAGAATAATGATTGATTCATCCAAATTAGAGATGTAACAAAGTCATTTGTTTGCTTCAACCTTTTAGGGAATTAGTTCTTATGGTGGTATCATAATGAAATGGAGCTGCTGCATGGGGGCATTATACAGACGTAATGACACATGTGTCTTTAACAGAAAAACAGTAATAAAACAGCCAAAGGACAGCTTAAGAAAGAACTTTCAGACCACAGACATAACAGCAGCACAGGTCATTAACATATAATCAAAACAAAATGGGGAAGAAAAAAGGAGAAAACATAAGACAGTGATGAAGAAAGTACCTTTGTCGTATCATTACTTGCAAGCAGACAAGTAAGTGTTTGGAGTACATTTAAAACTAATCTCTCCCCATTTTTCTCGTGTAGATCGCTGTTAAGTAATGATACAACATGCAAAAAGCATTCCCCGTCACGAAATAGAGCCTGATAGTACTGAAACATTACAACAACAAAGAGAACATTCAGTTAAATTGCCAAATGCATATGCATTTAAGCTGACACAGTTCAGAAATAAATCAACAGTGGATGCATACTGCTTGATTAGCCTGAAGCATATCCCTCATTCCAGCCAACATATCAATAGACAGATCGACAAAGTTTTTCTCCCGTTCTTTTATTTGCGTAAACATTTCCAAATATTTAGAGCATAACTGTAACTTTGCTTTTTTATCTTCCTCCGAGAATTGTATAATCTGAAAAATAACAATATTAATTATAGCTACATAATAATCCCTCTATACTCAATTCTAAGCAAAAGTAACTAATTGCACATATAATAGGAATAGTGGTTAACTTCATTTAATTTTCTTAATGCAGTCAAAAAACTAATTACATCTACCCCTTCCTTTTATTTAATTTTTTATGAGAATTTGTTATGTTGAAGGATGTTTTAATAATAATAGGGTGAAATTAGTTAAATTTTAGTTATATATTAGTCCACTAAATGTGACTACTTTTTTCCTTATATTTGAGACCAGAGTAGTGTATTATCTTCACAAGATAATTATAACCTAGATTATGAATTCCACAGTTACATTATAGCTCAGCCAAAATCAAGTAACTAAAACAAAATGAATGAATACCTTCATGAGATCAAGTATGTGTCTAAGCACATCACCTCTCAAACCTTCTATCCAAAATAAATCAAACAAGCAATCAATGCATGCGAAGTTATGCAATATAAAACTCTTTGCATCTTCAGCTGATGCTAAAAACTTGGTAAAGAACTCCATGCATATTTGCATGCAACCGAACCAATTTTGCACGGTCTCGGGGGAATTGCATTTCTGTTGATCTGGCACTGATTCTGAAACTTCCAAGCCACTACTCACACTGGAGGGGTCCACACTTCCACATCTTCTACACTCTTGTGCTTGAACACAAGCAACTTGCAGAACCCGAGAAACTGCATTCAAGGTCTTAAAGGAAGCAGTTGTTTTCTCGGGGGAGAGCTGCAAAATCCGAACCAAACTCCTCACAAGAAGACTAGCAATTTCAGGATTACAAGCAGAATGTTCAAGTGCATCCAGCAAAGCAGACAATTCAGTCTGTAATTAAAACAAGGTAATAAAACTTAGGACATTCTCAACGAATTGAATTCAATTGTAAAATGCATGCACCACAATTATTAAATTAAAAAACAAAATTAACATAATGAATAGTTACAAATTAACACACGCATTCAAAAAGATATGCACACAGTAGTATTACTTTTGCAAAATAATAGTGCATTAAGCCAATTAACAAGACAGGTAATACATGATTTATAACAAATATCCATCATGTACTGTTTAGGAAGATCATTTGACAAATCACAGCACTTGCATTCTGTAAAATGGTTTTGTAATCTATTATGAAAAAATTCTACATAATTAAAAAATTTACAAATCACTGCTCTCTGCTGCATAGCTTCACACACAGCTTCCACCATATGCCTATCTTTTATCTCTCTTTCGAAAGATATGAAATCTACATCCTAGGAGGGGGGAGGACCCACCATGTTGTGTGCATTTCTATCAGAAGTTGCAGCAAATTCCACAAATGACATTATTTCCATCTGCAGACTATTAACCCTATTAACTTCCGGTGTGTCAATAGTGCTACTTGAAGCAGACAATATCTCAGACTTCTTATTGTATACAATTATCTGTCCAGCAGATTCTTCTGAAGCTGATTCAAAGTAAAAGAAATTTTCTGAAAAGATAAGATCCCATATTCCCTCTTCATGAAAAATTTCAAGTGACATGGGAGAAGAAGAAAGAAGATTTCTAAATGCATTGAGAACTACATTCTGTAGAATAGTGATAAAGACCCTGCAGAAAAAGGAGAAAAAAAAACCACAAAAATCAGTTCAATATATGAAGATTCTACTTCATAACCATAGTAACAGAATGATTTGCAATACTGTTTTTGATAATTTATTAAAAACACAAACTTCAAACGAAAAAGATAATTAATTAAGATTTTTAGGAAAACAGCGCAAGTAAAGACACTGCAAGCCATTGATATAATTCACCTTAAATAGCTTGGCAGCTCATTCTGATTTGAGCAAGCTTTGATGCAGGGAAATATTGTAAACAGAACTCTCAAGACCCATTTGATTGACAGTTCACAATACGATGAGGAAACAGGCAATGCAAATCGACCAGAAGATAGTGGGATATTAAGAGATTTTGAAGCTCCAGGAACTATAAGAAATGAACAGAGTCCTCTGCTCAGCCTAAGGACATAATCATTCCAAAAAAGAGAAAAAGAAGCATTCGGTGGAAGGCCAGCAGAAGCCATTGCTGGATCAGATTTCATATACTTTTCATTTTCTTGGATGTCAAGACCAGGCATACTGACAGCCTGCTGTCCAGCAAAATCCTCCCCTTGTCTCAAATCTTGAAGAACAAAAGCCGGCGAACAAAAACTATTTGCAAATTTATGCACCCTACCATTTTCACAAAGAAATTGCAAGTTGTTCATGTTCCCGAAGCTGTATCAATGTCAAGGTCTCAAGCATCAATAATTGTAATGTAAAATTTTAATGAGATTCAAGAAGAAACCAGTTTACAAAAGGAAAAGGCAAAAAGGCTGATGTATGTAAACATATCTTCCATGGGAATGACATTCAAAGAGGAATAATTAAGAATGACAAACAAATATAGCTTGTGGGAATACACACTTTAAATGTTTCAGAACTTTAGTAGGCGATGGTGTTGATGCAATGTTTCAGAACTCATCAAAATGATGCTGAATGAAAAGTGAAAATCATCCAAATTTCAGAAAAGAGCAACAAATGAAGGATACACAGCCTCCCTTAAAACTTCCATAGAAAGAATATGAAGCTGAAATTTTTTTTGCAATGGTTTATCATCCCTGCAAAAAACAAGCAAACCAATTTCTCAAAGACTATCAGACAGGTTGTATGATATAATAATGCAGATATAATCCCATAATAGTGTGCTCAAAGAGAGACAGAAGTAGCAAAATACTAAATAAATTTACCTAAATGCTTAATACAAGTCAAAACCAGTAGAAGAGATAACATGTGTGCAGTAGTAGTATTTTCTAAACAGACAACAAACTCAGAAATAATTGGCTTGAAATATGAAGAATGCTAGGCATTGGTTAGGGAACTAAAAGAGGTAAGTTTGTCTGGGAAATGATATATTTATTACACTGACAAGTGTTTAACTTGTATTTTCAAATCAAACTTCCCTTTTATTGATTCTTTAACCAATGCCCTAAGGGCAGTCATTAGCAAGACCCTACATGTATCAATACCTGAATCCATTAGTCAAAACAAATTTATTGTAAGTTGTTGCAGAATTTGATGGAAATCCAAGACCATCCAACAGCACTTCCAGCCCTCCAATACTTTTAAAATGATTCTGACTCCGGGGATTTGCAGATAAGGCCAAAGAAAGGATTTTCAAGCTCAAGTACTGAAGTGAATCATCCATCAACAGTTCTTTCAAGCTGAATCTTCTACAAACGCGCAACAGTTCTGTTGCAAATTAAGTTTAGTTAATACAAAACGAGTCCAATATCATGTCCTTATCTCTAGCATGCCACCACACACAAATATCTTATTATGGTGTTAAAGGGTCTACAAAAATCTACATCCATCCCAAGAAACACTTTAGCCTAAAAGTACAAGTTATTTGGAAAAGCCCCAATAATGTGCTTTATCTTTTAGTTCAAGTTGGTAAGAAAATAGGTCCTTGTTCCTTCTTTATTTTTAAATTAAAAAAGTCAATACATATGTAGTTATCTTGTATATACACATTTCAATGTGATAAGGGGGAACCTATGAGCAATGCATGCGGGGCTCCCAAAGCATAAATGGATTTATCACACAATAAGCGAATGAATTAACATTTAAGTTTAAACTACTTTTTAAGTCCAACTCCCAATAGTTTAAATAAATTTCAAAAGCTCCCTTTAGTTTAAAAGGTTTTAACAAGAACCTTAACAAAATAACAAATAGACGCCAATGATTCAACTGTTTTAAAATTTCAATTAGGTCCTAACAACCTATGAACATTTATAATTAAACAGTAACCCAAAATGGCATACTGATGCCAGTAAACATATATTAAGTCTAAATGGCTGTCAGCCAATGTACCTATTTCAAAAAAAATGAAATATAGGGATCCCATCAATAACAGCTAAAGAATATGGACCTATTCAAAAGTTTAGCTGGAACTACAGCGACCTATAGATTAGTCTAACCAACAGTTAATATTGCATTTGTTCAATTCATTGTACCCTTCATGTATCTATTTTTACCTAGTGCACAACTGCATATATATTTGCCAAGTTAAAAAGTCAATCATGAAACAACAAATGCCTAATAATCTCAAATATCTAAAAATAACAGATGCCTACCTTACCTACTAACCAATTTAGACCACCAGCTTCCATCACAGAAACAATTGCTTTCTGACGCCAATGTAACCTTGCTTCAGTAGACAAAACCTTTGAACTGTTTGAACAGCTGATTGCAGCATCAACACGTGAAATAAAGCCTAAAAGACTGCAGAACAGCTCATCTGTTTTGTCTATATTTGAACCTAAGTCAATGAAAATATAAAATATTGACACAACATAAATCAGAATTTGTTGGAGCAGCTTAATTTTCTCCATAGCAAAGTCAGATAAACTTTCATCAGCAGAAAGGGCACCACATATGGTTTTAAGTTGGACCACAGCACCTGCAACCAATTGAATCCAGAGTAAGAATAGACTTCACTGTTTTCCGCTCATAATGGGAACATATTAGAAGCAAATAATCAAAGCACCAAATTCAACTTTCAAAATATATGCTTAGTATAATGAATGGAAGAGTGGAAAATTAGATTTGAAAACTAACACTTGAACAAAATGCATAAGAGTACAATATCCATTAAAGTGAGAAAACAAATAAAAAACAAGAAGTGTCTGTTAAATTATACCAATGGAACACATAGGTCTGAGCCTTAACATTAACAACCTAAAAAAATGCTAAAGGATTACAAAGAAACAATAGGCAGGAAGATGAAACTAACCAATTTTCAGAAGGAAAAAAAACTCTACAATTGTACCTAAATTTTGCACAAAAGTAATCAAAATCAGGAACCAAAAAAATTGATTATACCTTTCATTAGTGCTGTAAGTTTTTGAATTCCACCATAGTATCCAAATACTCTACAATTGTATAACGAACGGGCAATAATTTTCAATGCATCCAAAATTAAAAACCCTTCAGAAGTAATATACGACTTGGTTGCAGCCCCAGACAATTCCGTTGGTGACTGCAAAATGCTGGTGCTCACTGAAAAGAACCAGAGGAGACAAGAATTGTATCAAATTACACATCAGCAGTAACAGTACCACTACGAGTAACCAAAATTATCATTTCTACCCATTTGAGTCAATTATGTTGTATTGTAATCAGAGAAATTAAGTATTGGGTTTACTTTTTAACATCGTAAATGGAAAAATAAAAGTAAACTAAACAGCTGATCCTGATAAAAGAAAATCAAGTAAGCATGTACACTCCCTTCTTACATCTGTTTCATTTATCTTACATATAGATAGTACATGCTTCAAAAAGAACTCCAATGGATCTGACTTCCTAATTGGGTTGCCCTTTAAAGAAAGACTAGGCTATAGTACATGCTTCAAAAAGAACTCCAATGGATCTGACTTCCTAATTGGGTTGCCCTTTAAAGAAAGACTAGGCTCAACCTCTAACTTTTATTGCATGTATAAATCCATTTGGACTTTCTTATAGTGAATGTTGCGTAAGAAAGGAAGGTGGAGATAATATGAGGACGGCAATGATTTGCATCTTACACTCAGTAACTAGTGAGCTTAACTGTGTGACCTCGTCAACAAATACCCGAATGACTTCAATAGGGTGTCCGGCTGAGCAGCCAATAACCACATCATCAGCAGATGAAAAAATCTCAACAGAAGCAGACTCTAATAATATTCCTGAATTTACAGGTTCCCAATCCTTGTAGACGACTACAAATTGCTTGATGAAAACATGAAGCAGCCTCTTTCTCTCCACCTAAAACATTAAGGTCTTTTTGTTAGGAAAAATTACTAAATAAATTACTATTGTCGTGAGGGGAAGAAAGTAAGTGTAATTTAGCATCATTCTCAACTGCAGCAATCCAAAAAATTTGAACACGTAGATAATAGATAGATAGATAGATAGATAATAAAGCCTACAGATTGCATGTCTTAACATGACTTGAATTTAAAATTTTAAATGAAGTTTGGCAAGCTTCGGAAAATTATATATTTGATAAGTAAAAATCTAGAAAGCATATATCCAATCATACCTTATCATCAACTTTCTGATATCGCTCCCAAAGAGTATTTACTATTGCCTCGTCCCCAGCATCACTGGAAGAAGTCAAAATTCAAATGAAATCGTGTACGATCAAAATGTATTTTGCCAGTATGAACACAAATTTTTTTTAAGCTTCTTCTCTTGTGAACCTCTCTTTCAGTTTCTAACCCAATCCCCAAACAAACTAAACTTCCTCGTAGGAAATTGATTTGATGTCTAAAGCTCCCTCCAGTTGAGCATTTTATATGAAAAGCAGTTATTAATAGCATTAACACATTATTTACAGCAGATTCTCAAGCCTCCCGCTACCCTAAGGAGTAAGGCACGAAACCTATTTTTGCATGCAAGGCAACCACCTCTGAAACAACCATTGTGTGTCCTTACACAATATCTGTTTTTTATGGTTCACTTTGAATGATTTGGCTAGAGTAGAATAGGAGACCAAAATTGTGTCAATATGCTATTTGGCTATTATTTGGTGCAAAAAGCTAATAAAATGCAGGCGTGATTAAAGGAGTTCAAAAACACGTTTTCCTTCTCCAACTCCTAGTAAATCAAATGTCAGAGAGACATTATTCAAAAAAAGTTCAAAAATACTTGGGTGGTGTTTGAAATTGGAAGAGCTTATTTGGGTTTATTTTATAACAAAAGCATGTAAGTTTTTGGAAGAGTTTATAAAAATAACTTATGATGTTCCCGTAAGCCATTTTCAACTTTTTTTTTAATAAATTATGTAAAATAGAAAACAGAAACAGTTTATGTGTGTCCTATCGTTGATTTTCATCCACCTCAAATTCAATTTGTATGGTGAAAACAAATGATAATGCAAGTTTTAATATGCATATCAAACACAAAAAGCCCGTTGAACTTAAGTGCTTATTGAAAAATCTCTTATATGGTAAACGCATAATTAAGTTCTTTACCCAAACATACCCTAGATAATTGGGAGTCGTATTAATCCAAAAGAAAATAATCACTCTTGAAATTTGGGTTGGGCCTGACTCAACCCCACAATACCGGCTTGTAAGGTGAGGATTGCCTCACACTTATAAACACCCTTTCAGGCCATATCACATTCACTGTAGGACTCTCAACAACCACTACAGGGATTTCCTTTTTAGTACAAACTTAACAAGGTTTTTCATTTATTCTCAAATAACAGTAATAAAGAATAGCCTAACTGGTCTAATATAAAAGTCTCCGCCATTGGCTAAAGGAAGCCAGTTCCATAAAAACAAGTACACTTAATGTTAAACAAATGATAATGCAAGTTTTAATATGCATATCAAACACAAAAAGCCCGTTGAACTTAAGTGCTTATTGAAAAATCTCTTATATGGTAAACGCATAATTAAGTTCTTTACCCAAACATACCCTAGATAATTGGGAGTCGTATTAATCCAAAAGAAAATAATCACTCTTGAAATTTGGGTTGGGCCTGACTCAACCCCA
Organism: Cicer cuneatum; assembly: GCA_037974295.1. Lineage (NCBI taxonomy): Eukaryota > Viridiplantae > Streptophyta > Magnoliopsida > Fabales > Fabaceae > Cicer > Cicer cuneatum. The sequence continues at coordinate 72,483,663 of JBBPBO010000004.1, forward strand.
CAATACCGGCTTGTAAGGTGAGGATTGCCTCACACTTATAAACACCCTTTCAGGCCATATCACATTCACTGTAGGACTCTCAACAACCACTACAGGGATTTCCTTTTTAGTACAAACTTAACAAGGTTTTTCATTTATTCTCAAATAACAGTAATAAAGAATAGCCTAACTGGTCTAATATAAAAGTCTCCGCCATTGGCTAAAGGAAGCCAGTTCCATAAAAACAAGTACACTTAATGTTAAACAACCATTCACTCTCGATCTCGAGACTGATGCCATTTGCAAGCCCAACACTGCTAGTTAAATCCTGGTTAATGATTTGACATTAACTATTAAGAATACTCAAGAGATTATCCAACGCAATCAATTCCCAATGCATCAAAACACTCGATGAGACATTGTATGAATGATAAAACTCCCTTTCCTAAAACACAACTCGATTGTGAAAGAAGGCAACCCTGGCAATCGGCTAAACACTCTTAATATATCAAAAGACATAAATGTATAACAAAAAACTTACACATGCTTCTATGACGTGCAAATGAAACAACATGCATTGCACATCAAAATAATTTCAAGAAATTTATTATAATTCAATTTTGTGGTAATTAACACAGGCGTGTGGAGCTTTTCATTTAATACTTCTTATTCAAGAAACTTATTATACTTTACCTAAACCGAATCTTGGGCCCAGGAGGAGAGAACTGCTGACCATGGAAACTTGATGATTCGCCACTTTGACCGGTAGAAGTTCTTCGTATAAGGTCAGCGACACCCTTAACGATATTCATCCTTCCTTCCGCGATCTATTCGTGAAACTTCATGAGAAAAACCACAGTTCCAGCCATCACTTCTCGTGAGACTAATTTTCAAGTGTCATATAACACAATAATTAGTGCTACACAGTGTCAGAATTTCACAGATGCTTTAAACCAACATTGATAGCAATGGCAACCTGCCATTCAAATCTGATTACAAAAAACAAAGCCAAAGAAGTCTAAAAATACTTATACACGAAAGAGACTTGAGAAAATCATCACAAATTAATTTCTCAGTTCTCACTCTAACTTTCAACCGTTCCATTTTTTCAGCTCAATCAAGTTCGACAAAGATATATTCGAATGATTCCATCAAGTTCCGTAAAATAACGAATTCAATTTGTTCGATGCTTGAAACAGAAAAACTCGATTCGCAATAAGAAAAATCAGTAATCAAGAATGAGCTACCTGATTAGAAGATTGAAGAACCGAGACCTGAAAATATGACGGAATTTTAGGGTTTGTGGATTGAGATCGGAGACAGCGATTTTCCTTTATTCTATTTTTAATTGTGAATCGATAATGGAATCATGAGAATTCTGATTACTGTTGGAAATGGAAGAATGCGTGAGAGAAAGGAAAGTATTGAAAAGTGAAGTAGTGTAATTTCGGTTTTACCCTGGTTTGGGTTTTTCCCCGACGATTTTTTTACCGTGTTGTTTTCCTTTTCCGATCTTATTACAGGTTGCGGAAAATGTACAGCAACAAGGTGAAATGTCTTCTTTTTTTTTTTTTCATGAACGTGTCTTTTTGGTGGCTCTTAGATTAGATTTGTTTTTTGGTTACACACAAAAAAGTTATATAAAATTTTTATTTGTTTTAATAAGTATGATATTAAATTTAATGACTGAATTACTTGTAACCTTCCAATAATTTCTTCTTTTGATTTTGCAAACTAGGATAAATATCTCAAAAATTAAATAAAGTATATCAAAATCATATTTTAATCAATGGTAAAAAAAATATTTTGATTAATTTTTTTGTTGAGGGGAGTTTGAGGTAGTACATAATTATATAAAAAGTTAATTTTAAGAATTTAAATATTCTATGATTGGGTTTGAGTTCAACATGAGACGGTTATTTTTATTTACAATTTAAAAAAATATATATATAAATATAATTCAATATATTTTAATTGTAATATCATCAACATAATTTTTTGTATTATTATTTAAATATGAAAAAATTTAAATATTGATGTTTAATAACATTTTATATTTTTCTATAAATATAGCTCACATTTTTAAAATTCAAAATTTATGAGTTTTTGACATATGAAATTTATTAATTTATAATAATTGAACCATATTATATAACTTTTATGATATAAAAATTCATATTGATGATAGATATTGTAATTGTAAATGGTGTTACAATTTAAAAAACAATAATAATGGATAAAACAGTCACGAAAATAAGCTTTATCAGTCTCACGCACAAGTAGAAAATTACATAAATCAATATCTCTCTAAACTCGAAAACTCTTTCATAAGTTGGAACTTAAGCAACCAAACATGGAGTATAATTTAGCTTCAAAGCCTAATGAGAAATCGAAGGTGGCATCATATACTTAAAAAAAAGTAATCAATTTACGATATTAAAAAAACCAAACATATAAAATAACAATATACAACTTTTCATTAAACGTTATTATTTTTTCAATCGAATTCTGAAAACATAAATATATTTTTATTTTTTTAAGTTTAGTTTAATTTTTGTTTATTTTTTTCGATTCGATTCTTTTAGTAACATTCATTTGTATGATTAGTATTTAAAAAATAGTAAATTACGCTTGTAGTTCTTTAAGTTTGAAAATTTTTTCAAATTATTGTTATAAAATATTAAAATCTAATTAAAATATCGAAACATGTTCACTGTTCAAGTTACTTTACATGTAAAGAAAATTAAATATATTGATTATGTGAATATACATTTATTACCTTATTTTTAAGGTTATATGTGTGTTTAAAACATTGTATAGAAAATAATATATATATATATATACATATATTATAAGATTTGATAAATATTTTTTGAATGGTTAGTATGAATAACATATTGTTGCAGCATTTTGTAGAGTTTAAAATTATGAAAAACTTTCATTTCAATTAATTATTAGCGAAATTGATATAAAAGACTAACTATGCAAACAAAATATAATTTAAAAGGCCAACTCACAATAAAATAAACTTAAACTAGGTAAACGAAAATTAATTTTTACTGTGAGTAAATTTTTGTCAATTCTGAATGATCAAAATGAGAATATAAAAATAAGACCAAGAAGAACATGAGAATAGGACCAAAAAAAAATTTAATTTATTTAAGAAAATATATTTGTTCAAGTCTTGGAAAAGTCAGGACATATTTATCTATTTAAATTACATTGCATGTTATTTGTCATGCAAGATTAAAGTATGCGGTGAATAATGTATTGAAAAAAAAGATCTTAGTTCTAATAAATAACATTTGAATTCAAATTTTTCTCAATATTTTAATATTTTCTATTTTTTTTAATTTGAATTTATCTCAATAACATGTCAAATGATCTCTTATTTAATCCAAATTAAATGATGATAAAAATTAGACATCTATGTTTTGTAACATTGTTGCCTAAAAATATGTTTTGTAACATTGAAACCTGATATTTGGAATCTGCTACACAAAAATTAAATTTCCTTAAAATTTTGGCATGTGTTTAACCCTTAAGTAATTTGTTCAGTATAAATTTTTTATTTATATTTTGATCTTTTAATCAGTTCTACTTGCTATACTTATTTTGAAAGGGTGAAATTTTAACCAAACAACAATGAAGTATTGAAACTCATTTTCTCCAAACACAAATGCAGATTGCAAGTAAAATAGACATGCACTAAAGTTATGGTGGATTTATTTATATATTTTTCATTTTAAAGAGAATGTTAAGTAGATTTCACCCCAAAGATTCTCTTGTTTTTTCTCTTGAATCTCTAGATTTAACTGTTTTCTCCCCCAAACATGCAAAATTAATTCAGTAAAAATGGAGATTTGTATCAAAACTGAGAATTCAAGATAAAAAAAATAAGATTTTTAAAGTCCTTCAAAAGATGATATCATTAACAAAAAAACTATATCGTTTTACATTAGTTTATACATTTTTTTTACAGATGATTAATTTTAAATTTGATTTTCTAATTCATTGCACATTTTAACTGGAATATTTTTATTTGAATCATATGAGAATTTCAGTTAATAAGCATTTGTTCAATCTCATTTACTTCCAAGTCCACTTCATATACACCGCCACAGTTTTGCTAAAATGTAAGCAAATGTTTTTAAGCGTACAAATATAGGTTATACAATAGAAGTATTTAAATAGGTTGGAGACCCAAGTAGGGGCAATCATAATATTATAATTTGTCTAATTTAATGTATTGTTTTGTTGTGAGAAACGAACGACTCTAAACGGATCATCAAGATCAGCAAGTGAAAATATCAAGTTAATACAGGATGTTATTTGGGTATGGTTTTAATTTTATTCAACCACATACACCCACACTCGCTCAAAAGTAAGTTGTAACTATTATTATGTATTATTGTGTTCCAAAAAATATTTACACCATTACCTTAAACTAGTTATCTCATGTGTGTAAGAAAAGGAAAAATATTTGCTTCCATTTGTATCAAAAAAATTGTTCCCATCCATGTAAAGTCAACCTAAAACTAAAACAAATAGAAATTAGAAATACTAATAGATATTAGTTTGGTTCAATATTTTATTGTTATTTGTGACAAATGTAAAGTTTTATCAACGTAGATATGTCATTTTAGCTAATATAATACTTACTATTGACATTTTTTGGTATTACAGAAATCAAGTATGTTTTGAGGGTAAGAGTCTTGTTTTTTATATAGTCATCGATATAATTATTGTCAGATTTTTTTTATCTTGAAATTACACTTGTAGTAGAGTCTCTAATTCTATTCACGAACTTCAAATACTCACGTCCTTTCAAGTTAGAATTCATCCTCAAAAGGCTTATATTATCAAATAAGTGATTTGACATTAAATTTAATACTTATGAAGTTATGAAGTTGTTCTGGATGCTTGGTTCCTACTGTTTGTGGTGTTATATTTAGGATTAGTTTTGCAACCACGTTGAGTTGTTTTTATGTGAATTTAGATATTACAATTGTATTACATGTCGAACTTATTGGGGTTATAGTGGCAATTGAAACCATCCATAGAAAAAAGTGTCACTTTTTGTCGGTTGAACATGACTTTTAATTGACCAATTTGGTTTTTCATAATCACAATTTTTCCTTAAACTATTAGAATTAGATGACTCAATTACTTCGAGATGATTAAAATGATGGAATTTACCATCTCTAGTATTTTTACATAAATAAATCAATTTGCTAACAAGATTGTTGATTTAGGTCTTCGTATTGATAACGGTCGTTGGTAGGATTTCACTCATCTATGTAGATATTTATTACACTTTTTTTACCTTCATCGTGATTTGTCCTTTCAGGTTTTCTTGGTAATGTTTTTAATGAGTTTGTATCCATTTGGATTTTCTTCTTGGGTTTTGATATAGTCACCTAATCATTGTGTTTTTGTTTCTTTTCAATTTTAATAATACTTTTAAACTGCAAATAACAAGTGATTAGTTTGGGGTACCAACATAGTTGGGATAACTAGTTAATCATGTGATGCATTGCATTATATATATATACCTAAATTCAGTTATCAAAGCAGAACATTCATTCTGAAAACTCGAACTATTTTTATGTCCTCAAAACTTAAAAATAAAACTTATTCAACGTGACATTCCTTCGTATAAATCGAATGTTGAATTCTAGAGTGAAAAAAAAAAATCAGCTTGAATGATTACAAAAATAATTAAGAATTGTGACTAAAATTTGTATCGTTTTAACTTTAAAAAATAGATATAAGTCATAAAATTAAAAAACGATTTTGATAGACATAGAAATATAATTTATTGTACATGGTAGTTTATATTTGAATAAACCCACCAAATAAACATTTCACTTGCTCAATCTGTCATCCGACATACCAAACAAAATAATTTGGCAGAAGTAAACTACAAATAATATGATATAGTTTTCTTTTAAATAAGATTTGTAGGCCAAACCTACCTAATGATCGACGCTAAGTGCAAATTATAACCCACAATTCCATATTTTCTTATATAGTATGTTAGTTTATTCATTGAACTTCTCTTTTTAAAAAAAGTACTGTAAGCTTCTGACCCAGAGAAAGATGAGTTTGACAAAAAAGAAAAGTGTTGTAGGCTTATGTAAATTTTGGTTTTTTCTAAAGAAAAAAGAAAGAAAGAAAGAGTGGACCCTATAGGAAGCACATCATTCTTGACTTTGTGAGATTAATATAGCTGAACCCCCGGGAGTCAGTAGTACACGGGATCCACTTTATTAGTGTTTTATATAAATAAATAACTTTTTTAAATAATCTCACTGTCTCTCAATTTATTTTAATTTTATATTTTTTTATTAAATAAAAAATTTATATCATATAAATTATATATACATATATACATTTTTTTACAAATATAGAATATTTTAATATATATTGAGATTCGTGAAGATTAACGATCTTCTGTAAATTTTTGTTTATTTTAATAACACATCAAAAAATTTTAAATTTATATAAAATTTTATAAATTTAATTTATATGGTATAAACTTTTAATTAAAGTAAAATAAAATTAAGAAAAATAAAAAAGATTGAAAAAAATTCAAAAAGAGAAAAATTTAAATTGAGAAAATTCAAATTTATATTTAACTACCTTATTTGCATAAAAAAATTATTTAACTATCATTATAATTATTTATATTTATTTTCTTAAATAAATGATTAGTTTTTTTTTATCAAGCATAATCCTTTAAATTAATTCAGATAATCTTCTATGAAACAAATTATAAGAATGAGAAAAATATTTATAGATTGAATTTGATTCATAATTATCCTAGTAAAAATGGATGATTTAATTGTTTGACATAATTAAAAGAATAATATTTTTATATGTCATATTTTTTTTTAAAAATGACAAAATATTAATTTGAGAGTTAAGATTATTAAGATGTATTCGTAAAATATTTTTCTTTGATATTGATTATGTTTTCAACAGGAACAAGATTGTCTATTTGAATATTAATTTTATTGAATTGAATATTTTTTGTACAGTGCACTAATTTTTAGTTCCCCGTGGTTTTATCCACCAAATTTTTCATAAAAAAAAATAGAAATAGAATAATATTTTTCACGATAAAAGATAATCTTTTAAAACATGAAAAGAAGCATGGCGGCTGCCGTCTCAGGTCAAGTTGAACTTAAAGTATGATTCTATAAACTTTTGAATTCCGATGCAACAAACACTCCTTCTTTCCCAATCATCCGTCACCTGAAAACCTTAATACCCTCGCCGGAGCAAAAAGAGAAAGAAAAAAATGGACAGCAAGGAGAAAAAAGCGATGTACCGCGACATCGCTTTACAAATCGTTATGATCCTTCTAATGATCTTAATGTTTCTCGGTATGCACGGTATTCCACAGAAATTACTCGCCAAACTCCGACTCCGAAACCGAACCGGCGTCAAAGCTAAGCGTCACTTCGTAAGAGGCGCTCAGCTTCTCGCACAAGCTAGATCTTCCAAAAACAAATCCAGATCCGCTATAAATTCCCTCGCTAACGAAGCCCTAGCCGAAGCCGAACAAGCAATCGCACTTGATCCTAAAGACGCCGCTTCTTATCTTCTCAAAGCTATGGTTCTCGATCTTCAAGGTTTTCGAACTTCCGCGCTCGAATCTCTCGACGCGGCGTTGTCTCCGCTTGCGGCTGGTTCTTTAGCCGAAGGTGAACGAGGTGACGCGCTTTATAAGAGAGCTGAGTTGAAACTCGCGACGAGTGAACGCGGACGAGTTGACTCGGCGCTGAAGGATTTGACTGAGTCGGTTATTTTGAGTCCTAAGAACGCGAAAGCTTGGTCTGCGTTGGGAGAGTGCTATGAAGGAAAGAAAATGGAAGAGGAAGCTAAGAAGGCTTATAAGGAGGCTCTTGAGTTGGAGCCACATTTTTCTGTGCCGCTAGAAGCACTTAACAGGTTATCTTCATAATCGATTTTTGTATCAGCTTTCAGATCTATCGATAATTTGATGTTTAATTATTACTGAATAGCGTTGTTGTTATTATTACACTGTTGTTAGATTAGAAGTTAAAAACCCTAAAGAGTGAACGTTAATAATGCTTATGGTGCATTTTAGAAAATCAGTTAATTAAAGTGCGAAATCCTCCCATAAAAAATCGCTTTTATTAATTAGTTTCCATTTCAATTATCTAGTCATTGATGTCTTGGTACATTTATTTGACTCACTAGATCATGTGTTACAGAAGAAAGGATTTTTCCTCATTCTGGATTAAGAAAGAAAAGATTTACTGCGTTATTAAACAAATATTTGAATTTGACGTATCTTTCCGTTGTTTCAAAACGAACTGAAAACGAAGTACTCTGAATTTGAAGTTAACTTGTGCACGATCTTGCAACTGATTAATCATCATTTAGAGAGGGAAAAGGTGATGTTGAAGAGAAGGGAATTTGCGGGAAAATTAGAGACGTTTTTTGCAGACAAGATTGAAGATTCATTTATTTTTGCAGATCGACCGATTAATGCAGTTGTATAATTGTATTTATTACAATTAAAGGGTTGTCGACGAAGTAGTTAACAGAAATCGCTGACTATCTCGATTCAATATGAAATTTTACCCTCCTTCATATCAAGGGCCTTTCGGGTAATTTACTCCTGGAAACTAAAAAAATGCTACAATATCAAGAGCAAATCACGAGTGCACGAATGAGTTGTTCAGATTTTAACATCAATCCTATTAAAATTCTATTAATCTAGTAACTACCTCGTGTCTGGTAACCCAAGTCTATTATTGGTCATTTTACAATATTGACAATTGATAGTTTTTATTGGATATTTAGTATCTACTATCAATATATCTACTAATTGAGAATTTTGAAAATTAAGGTACCATTAAATTTACTAAGTATCAATAATAGTTGAATAATATGTCAATTGTAAATGAGTTTAATTATATTTTAGATTTAACATTATTAAATTTTTAATTTTTATTTTAAATCTATTTTAAAATGATGTTTGTTTAATAATTTTAATTATAAAAATAATTTATTTAATTACTATTGTAAAAGCTGAATAGATAATTAAATGTAAATTCTTAATGTAGTCAATTTTAATAAATATTATAGTAATGTTTACGTAAAGAAAATTATTAGTCAAAATATTTATAGTATTAATTAATATTATTTTTTTGACCTTAGAACTTGTCCTATTATCAATATAAAAAAAGAAAATGCTAAAAAAATTACAATATTGTCCAATTAAAATTTGGTTTTGTTGTTTTCGTTTAGAGACTCAGTGGTAATATACTTTGTTAGTTAACATGCACATAAAACCACCAAATAAAAAAAAAAATACTGAACATACAATTACATTAAAAAAAACTTCAAAACATAAGAAAAACTGAAGAAAAAAAAATGCAAGTGAAACATCATTGTCATTTAAATTATTGATTTCTAAAATAAAAGAATAGTGAATGTATTAACAAGACAACTATGAAATTACACAGAGAGAGATTTGCACTTTTAATGCAGAATTACATAAATATTGTCTAAGATTAAAGATTTAGTGGAGTTATAAACATAAAAAATTAAAGAATCATACAAAACAAATATTTATCAATTATAAATATAAAAAATCACATCGTAAATATTTGTTAGTCTTTTATTTTATTTTTCTTTCGTATTTTTTCTAGTTTCTTATCTATCAAAATCATCACTTACAAAAAAGTAGGTTACATCTTCTCATTTTATTCTTCTTTTTGTTTTAATCTTTTCATTTATATTTGTAGGTGAAATATAAAAATACGGAATAAATATTTATTAATAATAAATATATTAAAAAAACACTAGATAAATATTTATTCAATATTAAATATAAAAAATTATTGAACAAATATTTGTCAATAATATTTATCGTTAATAAATATTAAAAAAAATAAGAAACCCTTTTATATATATATATATATATATCATTTGCTAAATGATTTATATTATCAGACCAAGTGCATTTTGTTTGTGGAGATAATTAAACTCACGATGTGCTGATCACTTCAACCCTTATCCTTTATGTCCTTTCACAGTTTCACTTGTTTATTCATTTTCGTTTATTTTTCATGTCTTTTGATGTCTCCATAGATTTTTGTGATGAACTTTTCACAATCATTGCACTCTAAATTCAACTGAGTTAATTCAAAATGTTTGCGTGTTTTTTCTTGAGGTTATTAGCTTGTAATTGGTTCCTAAAATACAACCAAATATGGCGTTTTGTCATTTCGTGTCTTCGTGATGGTATTAGTGTTGTATTCGGCTATTTGCTATGGACTATGGTGTTGCTTCAGCCTGCAGTAGTACTTTAACTGTATTCATAACCCATATTGATGGCTACTTTTCATCTCTTTACATGAATTTTTATTTAGGAAAGTGCTAAATAGTACCTCCTTCTTAATTACCAGCATTTATTATTTTTTTACATATATTAAAAAAAGTAAGTAATTAATTAAATGTATCAATTTGATGTGCAAATATTATTAAAATACCCTTTATATATGAATGTATGTCTTTGTTTTCAAGATAAATTAAGAATATTAATAAAGAGTATATTTGAAAAAAATATTAAATGCATCTAGTAATTTGAAATAGTGTATATATTTAAGGACAAATTTTTTTCTCAAGAGACTTATAATTAGGGATATAGGTAGTACACACTTGTCAAATACTAAACTCACAAACTGGGTCAAACCAAAACTCTTGTAACTACCCCTGTTTCTCTTTTCTCTGGTTCTAACTTTGTCTATTGGGTTTGATTCAGTAATAATGGAAAAAAAGTGGAAGATCTGTCTTGAACTTCTTTTGGGGAAGAATGTCTGTTGGAGGAGAGGTGTTTCATTAGCTGTGGAACCACATGTTATCTCAATGGTCATGGCTTTGACAGGGTGGAAGGAGCAAATGAGGTGGTGCTCAGTAAAGGCTCGAGCAGTAGTACAGTAACATCAAAGCTCTTCTGAAATGAATAATAATAAAGTCTGTTCCCTGTTATTGGTTTCTACTCAGTTCTCATCAAATGTATCCATCACTGTAAGACGTGAAATTAAGTACTGGATTTTAATTATGTCATTGTCATTAGTAAAAGGATTCCAAGTTTGATTATAGAGACTTATGACATGCTTTGTTTGTTGAATGAAATTGGTCCCTTTTAGCTTTTTCTAGGTTAACAAGACATATCACTGGTAAAAAAAAAGGCATATCACTGATCCTGTATATTTTCATGGATCTTACAAACAAAACCTTCATAGCTATGGCAAATCAGTGAGATTTGAACCTGGGGTATCATTCATCAGAGACAAATTGTTGTTACACCTAGTAAAAAAAGTTATCCACTTTTACATTCACAATCATACTATCAGATCAAAAGTAAAACAGATAAAAACAATGTCTCTATCGAAAACAGGTTTTACACAATTAGTGATGTATGATTAGGAGTATGTTTCAGTCGCCACCACAAGTTTCACCATGGAAATGCATCAGCTACAAACTGTAGTTTCAAAAGGGGCCCACATTCAAGTTTTATCTACCGCCACAACAAACACATTGAATCATCTTCTCGATAGAGTATACCTTCGCTTTATATACCAGAAGCATAAAACTGTATCCTTAAAAGCCAAGAAAGGTCAAGATAACTCTTCACCATTTAGCCACTTTAGTGTAGCCAAAACTTTGACAATAAATGACGTGAAGTTCTCATCAGCAACTGCATTTCCTGTTATGTTCAAATCCGTCAAGTTCAAGCTTTCAAATATCAAGAAAGCTTCCCAAAATTTTGTGGCACTAAAACTACCGCAAAGGACTTCAAAACGGTCCCAGGCAAATACTTCAGTATGTGCTAAAGGAGAAGAGCATAGGTATCTTCTTGTGTCAATTGAGTGAGAGCCTAGCTCGTTGTAAGAGATATTCAACACTTTAAGTGACTTTAGCAATCTGAGAGGCCCCAAAGCAGTAAAACTACCAAATTTATTGTGACTCAGATTTATGTACGATAAAAGTTGCATGGCCTCCAACCCTATCAAAATATTCAGTGTGAGACTCTATTTCAACTTTTAGATACAATGTCAGAAGCTAAACTTGTCAAAAGTGAATAGCCAATGATATATATGACTTAAGCTACCTTGCAGGATTTAATTTCTTTGCATAATAACTCAAAAGATGGCATCTTGTTTAATATAGTTGAGGATGAAAGTGATGAAAGTAAATATTTATTAATTTTCATTCAACTATTAACATCAGTATTCTCATTAAAGCTTGGGTTAGCAAAATATTGATAAGAAAACTGGAGAGAAGCAAAGCAGTGTTTGCTAATACAAGCAAAACATGTTATTAAAGTTAAAAAAATAGAAGTGTAATTTCATGCTGTCTAGTTAAAGTGAAAAACTTGGCGATTCAGGAATGTAGGTAGATGATATACAGGATCAAGCACAATGGCATATTAGAGTCCATGTTGCCGACCACACTCGATAATAATAAGGCTAAATTATAGTAGTCTTTGAGTTGAGGGAAAACGTAAGTTATTGCAAAATTATAAATTATGGACATTCTACCTTCAATAGATCTAAGTTCGTTGTGGCTAAGGTCTAGCATTTGCACCCACAGTAAATTCTGAATGGACCCCATCCGTGACAACGATAGTTTTTGTAATCGTAGACAGATATGACTAGTATTTGTTTCTGCTGCGTCTTTATAGTAGTGGCAATGTGGTAGTAAAGACTCTCCAGATGAAGTTATCTGCGGAATCCTCAAAACATCAACAAATAAAATCGATTTATTGTGGAAGGAATAGAAAATTTGCAATACTATAAAACTAGTTGTAAATATAAAAATTACACGATTGTTGATTCATAAAAGCTTCCAAATTCCAGTGCACTTTCATAGATAAAACAGTCGACCAAAACAAAGGAAGTAGAAAATAACATTCAATCTGAGAATTCAAGCACGGAGTTGGTTCTAAACTACTTTCGATTCAACATTCTTTCTCATATACAGATGAGAATCACAGAAAATCCTTAGTTTTTTTTTTCTTTCAGAAAACTGATTAAAAATAAACACACTATAAGATGTTCAATAAAGAAAGAGAGTAAATTACCTGCTGAAGTAATACCAGACTATGCTCATCCTTGTAGTATAGAGAGTGTGTTGGATCCAACTTCATTAGATCAGTGTAAAGTTTAAGAACCTCTTCAGTGTGATGTTTTCTTTTATCATGTTGAGGTGATAACAAATCAAGAGCAGTCAAAAGTCTTGCAAGTGTAAGCTTTCCAATTTTACTACAAAAATCAAACAAAGCACAATATCAAATTGAAATATAACTGGAAAATATGGGGAAAAAGAACATACTAGGTGGCATTTCAAACTATAACATAAAGCCAGACATTTAACCAATCCACCTTACCAGTCTGACAATAAATCCCGAAAATTAGTTATTTCTTCATCAATTTCCTCCATGCACCAATTGGAAGTTGTTGGAATGCGCTGATCAGTAGATACAATGGAATGTGATTCTTCAAAATGATCAATTTTTTGGAAATCACTGTCCTTCCATGAGGTCAACTTTGCACATTGTCCTTCAATGGGTTCTTTAAAAGCAGTTTGTACACACAATTTAAAGGTAATTTGGGAAGGATCCCCATAACAATATCCATTTGAAGATACAATGCCCATAGAATGTCCAATAGTGATCTCTATAGAGTAAGTTTTCGATAGTTGGAGCTCCGTATTATTGAGGTTTAGGTACGCAACCCAAACTTGAGCAGTGCTCGAGTTATTTGTTGAAAGTGGTTCCCAAACAAGATCCTCCTGCAAAACTTCAGATTTAATGGCCACTGTAGACGAGTTGATGCCTTCAACAACTTGATTGAAATATAGAATGACTGGAAGTGTTCTAGTGTCGGATAGTGTACTATTCAAAAGAGACAAACCACAATCATGAAGGTAGTTGTTTCCATTTAGGGTTATATTAGATCCATGAGATGGCCAAGAAGAAACGAGTAGAGGAGTATCATTTTTCACTGTTTGATCAATAAGCCAAAGATGATAAAACCAACCGCTCTGATCATCTGGATCAGTAAAGATTGCATTGTGGACATGCTCGTACTCCTCTCGCAAGACTTTCTCTTTAGGGAAAAATCCTTCGGCCTTTCTTTTAAATAAATCAGATAAAAGCACGCTGAAAAATTATCAATGGAATGGCATATGTATTAAGATAATTGATTAATCAAGAGTCTCATTAAACAAAATTATAAATAACGTAATTGATTTGACCACAACAAAAATACACTGAATGAAAAACATAAAAAGATTCTGCAAAGCATAGTACATATGGCCAGTATATGTATACACACAGACCATAAACTTCTTCAACCAAGTATCTCTCATACTCAATGATAAAATGCATTGCATCATGTATGAGAATCATTAAAGATCTAGGAAGTAAAGAACCGGTGGGGGCAATATTTTAAATATAAGCAATGATTTTCAATGAGTTTGTTATAAGAATCCTCAAGAATGCTTCAAAGGTGGGGGCAATATTTTAAATATAAGCAATGATTTTCAATGAGTTTGTTATAAGAATCCTCAAGAATGCTTCAAAGGTAGCAGCCAATTGATTAGTAACAGTACTAAAAGAAAATTTTTCAAATACCCAGATGGGTGTAGGCATGCAATCAAACCACTGTTCCCAACCACAATTCATCAAGCATAAATACCAATACATATCCGAGGCTTGCTTGAAAAACATTTTAAAAATATAAGGTTGATAGATGGAAATGTTTATTGAACATTAAAAACTAAAACAAGCATAAGTGGACAAATCAATCTTGTGTAGGCCAATGCGTAAGCAAGATAGGTGATAAGAGACACAAGCAAAACAGTTTATGACAAGTAAATGCAACTGTCTGTGGATCTCTGATAACTAAATGAGCGCAATTGCATAGAAAAAATTCAGCCATCACCGTGATGTCCCTTTTAAAGAGTAAATTGTTATCATACCTCCTATTATGCCAAGCAGAGTAATTACTAAAATTATCCCCTATCACATCCTCTGTGTATTTCAACTCATCCTCATCTGATCTTTTCATTACTGCAGTAACAAACCTGAAAGTAATATCAAAACAGAAAGGAACACCAGCCTCTCAAAATGCAAATTTATTTTCCGTTTATCAAAAATATGATATCAAAAGGGAAAAAATATTCAACCTTCGATAATTCCAAGCGTGAAAATTCCGAGGATCGGCCTTCTGAAAACCATTCAGAAGACGCAGTTCATTATCTATGGATGAATGTCCCTTGCTTAGCACCCATTTCCTATGATGCCAAGCACCATAGGACTTGAAATTCTTCCTCAACGCATTCTCCACCTAAAAACAACACAAAATCAATGCAAAATAACCAAGCACAATTCCACATTTTCTAATCAAGTAAAATAATATTTGAACTTGAGAAAAACCTAATCTAAATCTATATTATTCAATTCATTTCAATTACTTGAAAGTGAAGAGAGAAAAAACTCACCAATTTGAGCTCCTGATCGAAGATAGATGCAACAGAATCGGAGTTAGATTCAGAATTAGAGAGATTATATTGAACGGCGAGTTTTCTATAATTCCAAGCTGTGTAACATTCAGGATTAATTTCTAGAAGCTTCGCGCTCAAATCTAGTGCTTCTTTGCTATATCTACAACCAGATTCATTCAAATCGAATCAAAAAGAAAGTTAATAAGAAAAACTCTAAAGCGAAGGAGAAGAAAGAAAGAAAGAACATACATGCGGTTGTGGTGATTGACGAGGAACTGAGATTGAAGTGAACGAAGCTTTTCAGCTTTTGCTGATAAAGCTGCTTCATCTTCTTGCTTCAACGATTTACGAGGTCGACCGTGCATTTTTTAATACAATAGCTGCAATGAAATTACGAGGCGTAAAATAATCGCGTTTATAGTAACGTGATTGTGGTGAATCGAAGAAAATGAAAAGATTCAGGCAAGAATTAACACACTGAACAGAGACGGAAGCGAAGGGCGACGACGGTTCTGTGGCGAGATGAATTTGGAGGGTAGTGTATTGTAATTTTTAATTTTAGTGAGGTTTTGTTTTGTAATTTCTCTTATATGAAAATTTTTATTTTTACATTGGTCCTACTTTAAATAAGATATACTCAAATAGATAATTTATTTGAATTGAAATCACGTAATTTGAACTAATTTACCTCATGATTTCACCTAATGTATTTATTTAGGTGTAATTCAAAAATATAAAGATTAAATTAACATTACTTAAGTGTTTGAGTACCGATAAAAAAAAGACTATAAATTAAAATTATGATGGTACGATGATGAGCAAAGCATTCTAAGTGGTTAGTCTCCAGAGGGAACTCAGTGTGTTGTTGGTGGGTTGTGGATTGGTCGAAGAATGATGTCAAAGTGAATGAATTTAATAGGGAGAGATTATCTGAAAAATATAAGAGTATTGGTGCATGATATTTAGGCGATGACACGGGACACAAATAAATGGATAAATAGATCAATACATGCTAATAACAATGACATAAATGAAAGAGTCAAAACAATGTCATTGCAACAGTAATCAATCACTTTTAAGTATATGTTTGGTATCAATTTTGGATGCCACAAAATAGATTTCATAGGTATATAGTGTATGTTTCGAATTTTACGGGGACAGAGGCATGGGTGTGAGTTTACTTACAAGCTTGAATAGGTTGCTTCAGAAAGTCACAACAGGAATTGCCATTGGGACGCGATAAAAAGGATGACATTGATCCAAAAAGTGCATAATTGATTTTGATATGTTTAGATATACTCAAGTGAAGTTGAATTTACTTTTATAGTTAATTTAAATTTGAAGTTAAGATTTATAATTTTTTATTACAGAGATGATGTTTAAACTAAAATTTATTGTTTAACTCATTTTTAAATTTATAAAAGAAAAATAAAAAACAAAACCACTGTATTCTTAATTTTAACCGTAAACACTGTAGCTTATATCCCTCTAAGATGTAGCTCAATACTAAGAGGTAAAATGTTAAGTTACTCAAATTTGCTTATACTCCTATTATTTATGATAAGGGAGTATTTGTACTTATGATAAGAGAGTATTTGTAGCACACAACTCTCACCAAGGGTAAGAATAAGATTAGTATTATATGTAAACGCAAATCTCCTCATCACACTTGTTCCTACATGCTATAATGGCTCCAATTGAGTTGCCACTTCCCACTAGAGATGCCAATAAAAAAGGATTTTGTGCAACTATTAACTTTTTGGATCAACATTAGGATATTTTTAACGTCCTGGCATTGTTTGCCTTTTAAAAAAAGAGTTTCCAACTCTAGTTATTTTTTTATATAAATTTTCTTAATTATATAAAAAAAATCATTTATTGATTAGCTAATTCATCTCATGAGACAACATATTCAACTATTAACAAATGCATGTATTCATTTTTTGTTAAAACACATTAAAATAAGATAACCCATGAAAGTCAAGTCCCATGTTCCGGAAAAATGGAGCAGATAGATTTTTTAATATTACAATAAGTAAATAAATGGTCTGAAACACCATGACCAGTTATAAATTATCAACTTGCTTTGGTTCATATCATAGCCTATATTCTACTTTCCTAAATGACACCCACCAAAGAAAAACTGTTTAAATCCTCAAGCTTTCCTAATAATCCTAATGAATGTCTGCTCCTTGTTAGATCTTTCTTCCACTGTAATCATTTAATTAATAATTAATAATAATTAATACTTGAAGCCTCATAACCCCTCATTGCCAGAGACTATATCTCCATTACAATGTTGTTCGGTCATCTCCACAATCATCGGCGGTATGTATCCGTTAGGCATAGCTTCTGTAACAACATTCCCAAAACTGTTCTCTGTGAATTGCAATTCTGATGACTTCCCATTTTCAAAAATATCTTGATTATTCAAAGCGAAAGACCCGTCCCAAGCTAATATCTCTTTCTCACAATGGTCAGTAGATACTCCGTTCTCAGAATTTTTCATGGCTTCTGAAGGGAACGCTGCTGCTTCGGATTTGGTATCCTGGAGGCCAGATTCATCATTAACAGTCACAAGTGATTCTACCCCGTGATTGATATTTACTCCAATGCCAGCATTGTCGGCGATAATATGGCGCTTCTTATCTCTAGATGGTTTCCTCTTGGGAAATTTCCTTTTAAAGCGTGCTTTCTTAGGCTTTGGGGCCTTTGAAGCCTCATCGACAACAGCAACAGAATCAGTTGCCCTTTTTCTGGATGGAATGACTGTTAAATGGCCAAACTGGTTTTGAGAAGCCTGAGATGCATTTGTCTGGATAGCTAATAAAGCTGTTCTTGCGGCTTTAATCTCTGCTTCCTTCTTCGTTTTTGTCATCCCCCCGATATAGAGAATCCCACCAATATCGACTGTACATGAAAATAACGATGCTCTACCAGGTGTTTCATCCTTTTTGCAATGATAAGTTGGCATTGCATAGTTCATCTTCTGTGCATATTCCTGAAGTAAATTCTTGCATAATCCAGTTTCATGCTGGAAGAAACACACCATTAAATGATCAGAGGCAGCAAATATACAATAACTCATAAATAAAAAAGATATATATAAGAATACAGAACATAAAATTTGTTGCCTAGATAAAATCCAATAGGAACCTCAGATGAAATATGCAACAATATATTTCTTCTCAGTCATCAAAATGAACAACAAATTGGTAGTGAGTGCAAAGAAGTATGAATGGTCAACTTAGGTTAAGCAAAAACTGAAACCAATCGATACAGTTGTGTTTCAACTAATTACCCTTCTCGTTCATTCCCTTGTACATAACTATTATGCAGGTCAGGCTGAGAATATTCATGCATGAACAAGAAGGGATAATATTGTTGGAACTAAGTTGGTTCGATCAATCAAAGTTTTGATGTTAACAAAAGTATCTTATGTAAATAGTATTTTCCCTTAGAAGAACAAATCAGAAGCTGTGCAAAATCAGAGGATGACACCACCAGAGGAAGCAACCAGAGGATAGAAATGTCACCAGAAGGTTCGGCTAGAGAAAACATCCAGAGGGTACCAGAGGACACCAGAGGATACACCTCCAGAGGATATCAAAGGATGTCATCAAAAGCAAACATCAAAGGACAAATAACATCATCAAAGGATATCTTTCTTGGCACAGATCAGAAGGAAGCAGAGTCCAAAAGGAGACTTGGTCCATACCAGAAGGAAGCCTGTCAGAGGGAGACTTGTTCCAGACCAGAAGGAAACATAAGTCAGACTTGGTTCAGACTTAGTCCTGACTAGAAGATAGCATGGTCGTGAATAAAACTCAGTCCAGACCAGAAGATAACTGGTCCAGAACAAATGACTTGGTCCAGACCAAAAGATAGCATGGTCCAGAACAAAAAAAAACTTGATCCAGTGTTGGTCGAGATCAAAAGATCACAAAATGATATAGATCAGATCATATGGTCCAGTGTTGGCCGAGATCAGAGAATCACATAATTGGTACAGATCAGATCACATGGTCCAGAATTGGTCGAGATCAGATGATCACATAATTGGTACAGATCAGATTATATGGTCCAGAGTTGGCCGAGATCAAAGGATCATACAGTCCAGATTTTAATCATGATGAAAATCAGTGAAGACTTGATTAAAATTCGAAAAACACTTGATTAAATTTTGATAGAAATTTGATCAAAGTATTAAGGGGATTTGATTCAAAAATTCACTAAAGACTTGAAGAAATTCGAATACAATCTAAAGCTTAAAAAGATATGGTTTGAAATTAAAAGATACAAGATTGATCAACAGAATTTTCAAATGCAATCTGAAGCTAAAAAAGATATGATTTTTATTTAAGTGAAATAGGATTGACCAACAGTATTTTCAAAGGAAATCTGAACAAGATCTATTTCGAATTTAAGCTTGGACAAAGCCCAATTTGCAGCTATATAAGTAGGCTTCAAGCAGCAGCATCAAGTATCGAAAAACACAAGAACTCAAGCTTCATATTTAACACAATCAGAGAGTTCAAAAGAGAGAATCACTTGCAAAAAATTTCTAAGTATTTTCGAGAGAGAAATTCAGTGCAACAATCAGCTTTCCAGAAGCAACTTTGCAGAGTTCCAAACCCTTGTAATCAAACCCGATAGTGGTGTAGATTCCTTCTTCAATCTGGGGTTGTCAGATTGGTAAGAGAAGACTTGACTTGTAGAGTCAAGGTGTTGTTTTCGTTCCTCAAAAGTCTGGGGTTGTCAGGCTGTTTGAGAAGACTGGCTTGAAGGGTTAGGTGATGTAATTCAAAGTTTTTGAATTAGTGGATTAAAGCCTTCAGGATGAAGGGACTGGATGTAGCCAAGTTAATGGTGAACCAGGATAAATTGTTGAGTTCTTAAGTTGTTTTTATTCGCTGCTAAGTCTGATCAATTATTCATCCAATAATTCGCATCAACACTCAACAAACAGCAAAAGAATTCAAGTTTGACAAACAATTCAACTCCCGCTTCTCGTGTTTGCACCTTCAAATATGACTTCTAGCTAAATTGTTTCAGGGTGGGAATAGAGTTAAAGGCTAGTCAAAAGCAATTTTGGCAAAAGCATGTAAAAGGGAGCTTCATTCCAAATCGATTTTGACTCTCCGACTAGTGTGACAGAAATAACTTTGAAACCTGGAGCAGACAATGCTCCAGCAATGAAAATGGTATTTTCTTTTACCTAAATCCACACATTCTGGGAAGTATTTTTTTCTAAGAATATAAACAAGTAAACAGAAATATTTATTAAAATGGAAATTTAAGAGTATCTCAATTAATAGAAGAAATTATATAGCTGACGAGCTGAAGGGTTTGGAGGCAGAAAGAAGATAAGACACACTCTTCGGTCTTAATGAAAAGAAAAAAGAACCAAATACCAATCACATCAACAAATCAATGTCCAACAATCATGCTGCATACTAAGAAAACTCGAAAAGTAATCATTAGCTAATCGTCATAAAGATGGCAAGAAGATAATCACTCTTGAAAGTAGAAAACCCAGGAACTCGTCCTACAAAATGAAAACTTCAAGTATCCCAATGAGCAGAAGCAATGTGAAAAATAATTGGTAACAGCCACTACTCTAAGAACTTGCAATTACCATTGGAAAAAAAAAATTATAATTTGTGAAGACTACTTACAACAGGTTGAGTGACTGATTGATTAACTTCACCAGATTTGGCCAACTCCACCAAAGCAACCTCTGCAGCTGACTGCTCTGCTGCTTTACGGTTAAAAAAGCCAGGCAAAGAATCATACCGAACATCATTCACAATCACCGTTGACCTGAAAGAAGGTTCATGGGAAGGCCCTTCCTTGATAGTTTCATAGACAGGTGTGGGGAGTCCAGCTTTCTGAGCATACTCCTGCACCCGGCTCTTGAACACATAACAATTTGAAACACCTGACACATAAAAAAAAGTAAGTAAAAAGAATTTGCATGGCAAATAAGTCTTATTTGAATGACAAATAAATATGGTTGACTCTGCCTTTTATTTAAGGTTTTGTCTGTTTCATATGTCTGCAATGCTAAACGGTATATTGAATAAAGGAATCAAACTGCTGTCTGCTCTATGAAAGTTGAAATTTTTGTGTCAACAGGCAGTTGACACCTTACAGGAAACCTAAATTGGCTATTTGTTGCTTCTCAAATCTTCAGTCATGGTCCTAAAATGCATCTCTTTTCAGCTATACAACAACCAGCAAGCTTTTTTCAGTCAGGTAGGAACCATGAATCCAATAAGTCGATTGCGGATAGCGGAAAATAACAATTTGTTCAAATTCCGCTATACTATAGTGTTATAGTGTCATTTTAGCTGCAATTTGACAACACTTTGTACTAATTAGTGTATTACAGAACAACAACGATTTGCACAATTTTTCCTTAACTATAGCGCTATAGCGCCACTATAGCCGTTATTTGACAACATAACATGGACCAATCAGTGGTGTTAAATAGCGACTATAGTGACGCTATAGCGTAGTGGAATTTGAATAAATCATCATTATTTCACGATACACACTATTTAGTACAAAATAGTGTCAAATAGCGGCGCAATAGCACTTTTGCATTGCATAATTTGAACATACTGCTATTTTTCTGGGATCCACAATTGACAACATTAGAATCAATTAAAGCCAAAAAATCCCACCATGTAAAATGTTCAAGGATAAACTATTTACTTCCAAATCTCTCTTAATGATTTAACCTATAGCTCTCCTCGGTCACTCTAAAAGCCTAACAATTGGACTACCTTACGTTGACAATAAAGCATCCTTACTAGAGTTTTCTTTTTTCCACACACATCCAAACCATCTAAGACATACTCTACCACATTTTCTACAACAAGATCTATCCTAATTTTCTCTCTAGTAATTCCATTTCCAATCCTACATTTTCTTGGGTAAACACTCACTCTCATAACAATAATTTCTACTACACTAGGTTTACTTCCTAGTTTATATCATTTTACAACCACCCAACATTCAGATTCAAACAACATTGCAGACGGCAAAAAAAAAAAAAAATTTAAGTTTAAGTGGTACTCTTCTATTCTATCACATATGATCCTAAACATGTTCCATTTCATTTTAGGGCTCCTAAATCGTAACACTTGTAGTATTGTATAGCAACAAGTTATCTCATTTTAATTTTAAAATTAGTACTATACAATGAAAAATCAAATTTTTATTCTGGATAGAAAAAATAAAATAAAAAATAAAAAAATTAATAGCGAAAGAGGTATAATCAAACAATAAAATATAAGCATTGGGTGCTGAAAATAAGCAGAAAGAATCCCTATTTTTTGTTCTCAGTTGCGTTGAAAAAACAAAAACCCTCGAATAATTTAGAGGATGCATTCAAAATTTGATATTGGAAAAAAGAAAGGATGCGAATGAATGAATATAAATAGAAAAAAATAGTACCTTGGAAATCTTCGTTAGTGGACATAGCTCCTCCGGTAGATAGTGAGAGGTTCAGCAGAAAATGATAGATTTGGGGAAGAGAAGGCGGTGACGATTAATTTAATTTAATTTAATTTTATAGTATAGTTTTGTTTGATTGGGGATTTGTTGTGTGTGTGGTTGTGAGTGAGAATAAGTATGAAGTATGAAGTTACTAAAAGGTGAGAAGATGATGTGAGAAAGTTGTGAGAGGGAAAAGATGGTGTGTGTGTGTGTGTGTGTGTGTACGGTGAAAGCAGTGTCGGAATCTGCGCCGCGCTTTTTCTAGTAAAATTCACTCGGACGCGTTTCTCTCGCACTCCACATAAACTAATACTGTTCTCATCGTAGTGAAACATATTTCTCACTCATTCCTCAAGGAACTGTTTAACCATTTCATATATATTATCAAAAATATAAAATAATAATATTAATATTTTTACTAAAATATTATTATTAAGTACCAATATATTCACTATTATTATTAATACCAGTGAAAAATATTAAATTGAACTATTAGAATATTCGTCATTTTATTTAGTTTGAATTGACTATTTTTACAAATATCAAATATGATTTAATTAATACTATTTAAATTGAATATTTTTTATAATTATAAAAAGTTTATTTTAATAATGTTGTAAAGTTACCTTTAAGTCGCAATTTTAAGCAAAATATTTTTTTAATTAAATTTGAAACAAAATATAATATATAATATACTACATAACAATATATATATATATATATAATATTGAAATTTAATATTGTAAAATTACATTGATCAATTATGTTTAAAGTATATTAAATAAAATAATAAGTATTATGAAAAAAATTAATAAATAATATATTAATGTAATATCTCGTAATAATAAAAAATAAAATAATAGGTTATTTTTGTTATTTCAATACACTAAAATGATTAAAATTCTATTGGAGATAGGTTCATTTTGTTATTATTGAAATATAGAAAATTAATCACATCTTTTGTATGGGACCGTCTTAATTCTATATTAAAATTACTTTAACAAGACATTTTTTAATATGTTCTATTCAATACACTTAATTGGTTAAAATTTAAATAGACTTCATTAAATTTATGTCAAGCGGATATAATTTAGTAAGACTCCATTGAATTTTATTCATATATAAGAATGTACATGTTGATTATACATTTAAGGGTGTATTTAATTAGAGTTATGATGGTGTTTTGATTCACAAACTTCTTGATCTTAAAACTAACTACTCTTACAACTTTTATAGTTAGTAGAGTTAATTAATTAGTTCATTGTTTTTGTTGCAATATGTGTATCATAGCATGCATTATATTAGTTCCGTATATATGTGTGTGTTATATCATACATAAGATTAGTTAATTATAGGAAATTGTTGTTAGGGTTTGAAAGACTTACTGTGGCTTAAAAATAATTATAAATGATAAAATATTTTATGTGTCAATAATTCTCACGTTGACTTCTGTTAGCCATGTCTGCAAATATTTAATAAGAGCGAGACAAATGTTAACATCAAATATAATTTTTATAATAATAGTGACATAAAATATTTGGGGGATTGTTCTTTAAAAATAAAAAATCATTTTGTAAATGTTCAGTGAGTTATAAAATCTAATTTATTTTTGGATTGAGGCATTATTTTTTCATTTAATAACTTTTTGACAGAATATTTAACCATTTTATAAGCAAGAATAACATTGAAAATAATAATAAACGTTGTATCAATATTATTATAAAATCACAACTAATTTGTAATAACTAAGTATTAAAATGATTGCGAATGAGATACATACTTACACTTAATCTGTAATAACTAAAATTTGGGCAAAATTATATCCGAAGTCAATTACTTTATCCAATTATAACATATCTGCTCTTTATATATTTTTCCATTTAGATTTTTTATGCTTTAAAGCGTGCACACAACTTAATAATTTGTTTTAATTAAAAAATATTGAGATACAAGTCACATAATATTATTATTAATAACTTTGTTTTTTAATTTTGTATTTTACTAAAAAAACACGGTTCATCACAATTTTCATCATCTTCTTTAAATTCATATTTTTCTTACTTAAATCGTGATTTTTATTTAGTAGTTTTGTTGTAAATTTCAGACAGATCTTATTTATGAATTCAATTTTGAGAATGAAGACTCACAATAGTTGAAAATGTGCGTAAAAGTGATAGTGTCAAAAATCAACTTTGAGCAATAGATAGGTGGGTTTTGTTGAGGAAATCGATATCGTCAAACTTGAGAGTTTAAACAAATTCATTGTGTCTTTGTAAAATCAACTTTAAAACTAGTATCAGTTTAACTTATGTTAAATTAATTGATATATATATATATACACACACGCGCGTATACAATACCATAAATTTATATAGATCATGTTAAAAAAATAAATAAAAGTATAACTATGAATATATTATTAAAAAAATGAATAAATTTATTGTTAGTCACTTTTATATATAAATGAATTAATATAATTATTATAAAAAATTCACGCATAACTGTGAGATTTAAGGTTCAAGACATAATGTTTAACTTAGTAATATCAACATTTTAATCGTTGAACTGTGATTTAAGGATCAATTAACAATTTTATTATTATTATTATAAATGAAATAAAATTAAACCCAACAACTATAATAATAATAGGATAAGAATGCCGTTGCAAATAATTATGAGAAGAATGAGATCACGTCACATAGTCCCACAATACTAGTTGTAATGTTAATTTGGTTCAAACACCGCTACGTTTTATTATACTTTTAATTGGTATAATAGTTCGTGTGGTTCTTTAATTTAATTTTAGATAATATTTTAGTTTTTTTTTTCCAGTATTTTATGGTGGATTGTCGTTAAAGCAATATTGAAAAACTATCTACTCCGTTTTTTTTGTTTTTTTTTCTTTCACATTTTGAAAACCATTGTTTGGTTATGGTTGACTGTCAATTGGAGGATTTGGTAAATGCGAAACATCTCACATTCTTAGAGGTGTGGTTGGAGATTTTCAAATGTTAAATTCACATATGGAACTTGGCTCATGAGAAAAAGATGATAAACAATTGTTTTGTCTTTTTCGATTTATGTAATAATTTGTTTGTGTTCC
Organism: Cicer cuneatum; assembly: GCA_037974295.1. Lineage (NCBI taxonomy): Eukaryota > Viridiplantae > Streptophyta > Magnoliopsida > Fabales > Fabaceae > Cicer > Cicer cuneatum. The sequence goes on from JBBPBO010000004.1 coordinate 72,509,809, forward strand.
TTCCTACAAAGTTTTTAACATCTTTTAACTTGCATCAAATTCAACAAACTCATATTTTGAACCACACCTAACAAACATATGTAAACGGTAAAATTATATTTTGATATTTTATTGTTGCTTGATGTGCAGATTGTTTGGATTTGGTTTTTGTTCTTTATATGAGAATTGGTAGTTTGAAGAAGAAATATGAGGTTGAAAATGGTGATTTTTTTAATTGTTTGCTGCTGAGTTTGAAACATTCTAGATTTTAGTTTGTATGTTCTCTTTAAAAGATTTGGATTTGATGAACTTTTCTAAATTAGAGTTTAAGTTTGAAAGTTTTGGAGTTTGAGTTCTTAACCAAACAATGATTTTTGAATTGTGAAAGAGAAGAAAACAAAAAGAAAACGAAGTAAGAATTTTTGAACGTTGCCTTAAAAGAAATTCATTTAAAAGATAAAATTGTAATTATAAAAAAACATAAAATTCTGAAATGAAAATAGATGATTAAATAAATAAAGAACTAAAACGTTATTTGAAATTAAATTAAGAGACCACCTGAGCTATTATTTCTAAATGGAATATAATTGACTTAGAGCGCCAATGCAATTAATTAAGATCTCAGATTAAAAAAACACTCATGTAATTGTAAGATGCGATGTTTTTGCAATTTATTTTTACTTTAAAAAAAACTAACCACTGTGTGAAGCTAAAACACACAGAACTCAGTAAAAGAAGGAAACGATCATTGATATATTATTTAGTTAATTATTTTAGCGAGTTGACTTGCGAGTAATTTCTGTTATGTTTGTGAGTTTATTTGATTTTGAATTTACGAGCTAACTCGACTCTGTTATTTAGACTAAAATAATTGTATGGTTTTACATGTTAACTGACTTTGAAGAAAACAAATTAGCATTTAATGGCTTTTATATTTATGTGAGAGGTGACTAGAGCTGGCTATAAGTGAAGAGAGTAGTTGATCTGCAGCAAAAAATTAAGAAGATAGAATGAAGCGAGAGAGTACAAGAAGAAAGAATATCAGAAATAGATGATAAATTTTTTAAATTCAAATTTTTTGTATTTGATATTTATTTCTTGACATTTTTTAAATTAAAAGTATAATAAATACACTAAATAATATTTAATATAAATGTTTTTTTTATAGGAGCGGATATATCGTAAACAAATGTTAGTTATAGTTAATGTAGAAGTTTGTTAGAATTAGTTTTAAGTATTTAGTATATTAATCCACTAGTTTTATATATAGAATACATCATGTATACATTTGTATTTTTTTCTCCTTTTATCATTAATGTATAATTTATTTTCAATTTACATAATCTCTTTCTTCCATGACTTTTATTAAGATTTTGTTGAACACATTACTCTTTTTTATTTTAATAAAAAATATTTTAAAAAATAAAGTCATCAATAACAATCATACATGACTTATCACCTTACCATTTTTAAATAAAAAAAAAAGTAAAATACTTATTTAAAATTAAATAAAAGAAAAAAAAATAAAGAAA